>JAGFZM010000066.1:11630-99815 GCA_017657215.1 Limnothrissa miodon
GGTGTTTCATAATCTTAGGTGCCAGTGGAATGATAGGTGGAGGTCAGAGAGGAGAGACTGTACAGGTCTCTGCACATGGATGTGTGTGTGTGTGTGTGTGTGTGTGTGTGTGTGTGTTTGTGTGAGTGTGAGTGTGAGTGTGAGAGAGAGAGAGAGAATTACTGTCTTCACTCTGTCAAAACCATGATCAAAAGTGAGCCTAAGCTTAGCTGCTCTGTGCAGCATGCCCTGGGCTGGTTAAGGCCCCGTTTTAAATTTCCTCAAAAGTGGAACTATTGGGCAATGCTGTGTTTGTATGATGCTTAAAAAAATCTATATCAGAAATATTCTATATTATATATTTAATAGTCTATTTTGAAAACACTGACGTTCCTAGAAATATCTATGTGTAAACAGGGCCTAAGTGTCTACACATGCAAGCCATTGCACATCATAAAAGGCCTCGGCATGAGGCCGGCAGCATAACAAGAGGTTTGTCTTGTGTGGTTTGCATCACACTGTCCCTGAAGAAAACACTGACAGGTGCTCTTTTCCTTTCACTTGCATGGCAAGCATGTTCTCAGTGGGCAGCTATTCAGACCCAAACTAAGGGACGGTTCCCTTTTTTCCCCCCCCTGCTTTTTAAATTAACTGGCTATAGGGTTACCTTAGCTGTGGTGCTGGCATGTCAGTGCGGTCTCACCTCAAGATACTGGAGTGATAAAAGAGTGGAATGTTCTAGAAGTTGATACCAGTGAGCATACAGAGTCAGACAGGAAAAATGTTTGTGTCATAATGCAGGTTTGGTGAGGGAAAGAGGGGTGGGGGCAATTGGGCATGTCAGGTTGGCACATCTACAGGCCGCTACAGTAACACACACACAGAGCTCCATCTTCAACAAAGGCACGTACACACACACATGATCACATTCATTTACAGATAATACAAGCAAAATGAAAACATCACAATCTCAATATCACCAATGTAATCTTGTCATGTCTTGCTTTCTGACTCAAAATTCTAATACTTTGGCTAGTAAGACACATCTGCAGATCTTCCTCAGCCTTCTACAGGCTGAACACACACACACACACACACACACACACACACCAACAAACAGGAGCCAGCAGTCAGCCCTCAGCTGCCATGACAATTATGAGGCTCGAGACTCATTAGGCATTAGGCTAAATAACTCAATTAGGTAAGAGAACCAGAATGAATTAGCCTACATATTCCAAATTCCAAATGCAATAACAATGTGTGTGTGTGTGTGTGTGTGTGTGTGGGTACCTTATCCTTGCGTGCATTTGACAAACAGTACAGGGGGACAAAGCCAGTGCTTCGGTAAATCCATTGTCCTGCTCCCAGAGGGAGACTGCTGGAACAATAGGGCGGGCAGCTCGGGTGTGTGAGTGTATGTGTATGTGTTATAATTGGTTTAAATCTGTCTGTGCACTATTCCTGGTGGGTAAGCATTTGTGGATAGAAGCACTATGGTTGTGCCATTGATGAAACTGGCATACTGCAATGTATAATCTAAACATTGTGATGAGGTGTGTGTGTCTATATAAATATATGTGTGTGTGTGAGTGTCTAAGAGAGAGCGAGAGCAAGTGTGTGTGTGTGTGTGTGTGTGTGTGTGTGTGTCACTAAAAGAAAGAGCAAAGGCAAGGATGTGTGTTGTTTGTGTGTCTGGGAGAAAGAGAGAGCAAGTGTGTGTGTGTGTGTGTGTGTCCCTTGTGCCTCTTGTCCCTGGTGTTCTCTGTCAGACTCTCCCCCACAGCTTCTCTCTCACACTCAGCAGCTTTTGTCCGGCTGTTTGATTTGGCAAGGAAGCTCCATAGGATTCTCTCGCACACATGCACGCACACACACACACACACACACAAACACCTCTCCTCTCCTCTGAACCCTCATCTTCCCCCCTCCTCCCAAAGGACCACAGAACACTCCAGGCTGCTGCTCCACACACACACACACACACACACAAACACAGACAGACACACAAACACACACACACACTACTGTTCTCAGCAGCTGCCAGCTTTTTAGATACAAACACTGCACTTTCTTCCAGCACTGCATTAGGAAGGTACTTTTTCCACACAGCTAGGAGGCATTGTAATTAGCTTCACAAACACACACACACACACACACACCAAATAATCTAAAAATTAGGGAGAGTGCAACTAGCTAAAATTAGTTCCAACTGGTCTCCTTGAAAAAAAAATTATGACACACACACACACACACACACACCAAACAAAAGGACATGAACCACTCATTTGTTCCACATCAACATTAATGCAATCACACTAACCATTCAGGTGACCTCTATGAACTTGTCCCGTCACCATGGAGACAGAGAACAGGGATTCCTAAGGGGGAAACCCACCGCCCTGTGCTCCTAAGCTCAGCGAGATGCTCACAACACGATGACAAATTAGTGCGGTTCATTATCGCTGACACACATACTCTTGTACGCACACACGCAGACACAGCCACACAACAAATCGTCTTGCTTGCACACAAACACACAAAACACACATACACACACAGCTGGTGCTCCGTGGTCTGTGGCTTGGAGGCCTGAGTCTTGTGATCATCGCAGAGGCCAGTGGAGCCTTTAGGGTCGGAGAAAGAGTGTGAGAATGCTGGCATTGAGCTCTGGAGACCAATACTGTGCGTGCACATACACACACACACAGACACAACCCCCATAACTCCTACTGAAGTTTATCAGTACAGTTTCATCAAACGTTATCTTAATATCTGTAGCTTACGCCATAAGTATGTCACACACTGAAATACAGAGGGGGAACTCTGTTGTGTATGGCTGTATGTCCAATCTACAGTGGGACAATATTTTTAAAAAGTGAAATGCTGGCACTGAAGCTACAAAGTGCCTTTTTCTCTATGGGAATGAGGCAAACTTTCATTAACAAAAAGTAAAAATTAGACTGATTAATGACACAACTTTGTATCCACAACCAGTAGCATCGGACACCTTGGGACACTTAAATCTGGCTGATCAGAGATCAGCTTGAGATAGATAAAAAACATTAGGCTATAGGCCTATTAACTGTGTGTTTTCTATCTGAGCTAGCATTTCAAAGTGGAGAGTGTTGAAGATGTGACACTGATATGACCTAACATTGGCTTCACAGTTCAACACTGACTGTCGGTCCAAGTCATAAAGGAAAATTAGGCACAGAGCCATTCACATTACTGTGGATGAGACACAAGAGCCTCTTCAGCCCAGACAAGTGACTCTTGGGCTGAGATCAGGATTGAGAGCCGCTCAAAAAACAAGACAAAGAGCCTGTCCTCCTCTCCTCCAAGCTATCCATCTCGTGCTTCTTTCCATCAGTCACTCTTTCCCTCCCTGCTTCTGTCTATCCGTCTTTCGCTGTGGTCGCCAATGCATTATTGAAGAGAAAACCTCTCCCACTTCCTGCTTTTAAAGGATCTGTTATTAGTTGTCATGGTGATGACCCACAGGTGCAGTCTGGGAGGCCCCAAGGGTGTGCGTGTGTGCGTGTATATGTATGGGTGTGTACGTGTGTGGTGCTACCTATTAAGGGGGAGGGTCTATTTCTGTAACGCAATGTCAACAACATCCAAAAAATGAAACAGTCGTTTGGTTAAGGTTTAAGACTGAGACAGTTGTGCTATTTTAGCCTGACGGCCTCTGGAGAAGTGGTGCTTGCTCAGATGCGCAGCTTCTTGACCGTTCCTTGACTTGGCCTGAGCTGTCGGCGCACACAACAGATGCACTGACCACTTGAGTTACATCCATGAGAGACCATTTGCAAAGCTCAGAAGGATGAAGTCAGGGAGTCACAGAAGAGAGGGAGGAGAGAGAGGGAAGAGAGGGAGGAGAGAGAAAGAGAGAGAGAGAGGGAAAGAGAAATAGAGGGGGGAAGAGCAACCACCACCTGCTACTCCTTCTCTCCCCCTTCATTTCTGTCTGCCCCCCCCACCCCCACCCCCACCCCCAATCTCTACATCATTCTCTCTCTCTCTCGCTCTCTCTCTCCCTGAGGCAAGAAGATTAGCCAGAGCTGATTATCCAGCAGGCAAGAGGGCTGACTCCTACACACACTTACTCACAGTCTCAAACACAGAATAACACAGGCCGTCTCTCCTACGCTTATGAAAATCTATCAATACACCCACACATGCACACACACAAACACACACATGCATTTGTTGCTGATACTCCTGTTCTGAATGAAGACAGAGACAGACCCATACACACACACAGATAGTAAATAAACCCTCCTTCACTGGGTCTGTAACTCACTAACAGACCCAAACATGTTCCTGTCCTTAATCACTCATCTAGAGAGCTGACACACGCCCTCAGCCACTTACAAAACAACCGCAAGACATAGACACCATCCAACTCATTTACCTGTCATAGCCCATATTGTGTGTGTGTGTGTGTGTGTGTGTATATGTGTGTGTGTTCGACACTGCTCTCATCCCTCACCACTGAAATTCAAGAGGGGGAAAAACACAGGATTCTCCAGAATCTGTGTGTGTGTGTGCAGATGGATACGTGAGTGTGTGTGTGTGTGTGTGTGTGTGTGTGTGTGTGTGCTGGATGACAGACTTATGGAGGGATCAGGTACTGAGTCATAGTTTGAGGGAGAGGCCCTAAAAGGGAGAGATGATTACTGAGGGGGGGAAGACCGATAGAGAGACACCAAGGTAGAGAAAGAGAGAGAGGATAAGAGAAAAAACTGAGATACAGAAAGAAACAGACAAAGAGTTTAAGATAGAAAGAGAGAAACAGAATAAGAGAGGGAGGAAGAGAATGAGTACCCAGCATCACATAAAACACAAATGAAGACTTGAACAAAGCTTGAATAGACAGGGGACACAGAGTGAAAGAGAGGAAAAAAGACAAGGGTGAGAGAACAAAAACACAGGGCAGCGTGACTCAACGAATTGAACAGATCATCCCCCTTCTTTCTCCCTCCCTCCCTTTTCTCATTCTTTCTCCACACTTCCCTCCCTCCCTCCCACTCTACTTACTTAAGCCTGGAGTTCTTGCAGAGTCAGACTCATGCAAATCAGCGGGAGAAAGGGAACTCAGAGGAGACTTTCTGGGAATAACGCACCACCACTAGAGCCTGTGCACCATACTGCAGTAAAACACCCAGCTGGTACAACCAGTGCTGGAGAAATAAAAATAATAGGCTACAGTATATTAACATGATTTTAGCTACCCTAATTATTATTATGAATATTAACATCATTATTATTATGAATATATAGTGATACAGTAACTGTGTCAAATACTGACATAACCATGTATGCTCTAATACATTGCTTCTAACATAAAGTTGACCAAACCTCCCTCTTCTGTTGCATCAAAACACAGGAAAGAGAAAAGTCCTTGTCAGCAGCAAATATATAGTCTTGATGCAATGTGGGGTGTGGTGCAGTGTCAAGTCACTCACTAGGCTGAAACTCAATAGTGTCTACGTACTGTACTGAGTACTGGGGCCTGGATACCAACCATGCAAATTATGTTTGTGTGTGTGTGTGTGCGTGTGTGTGTGTGCGTGTGCGCGTGTGTGTATTTTATACTCAGATGCATAATTTCTTTAACCTGCCCAAACCCTGTGAAATGAACTTTAGGCTATTTGGAACCCAATCAAACCCTTGTTGAAGAGAGCTCGATGAGAGACGTTGGCCAATGACTATACTGTACCAATCATTAAAGGGGATGGCTTGATGAGAGACGTTGGCCAATGACTATACTGTACCAGTCATTAAAGGGAATGGCTAGATTAAAGGAAGAGAGCTCGATGAGAGACGTTGGCCAATGACTATACTGTACCAATCATTAAAGGGGATGGCTCGATGAGAGACGTTGGCCAATGACTATACTGTACCAGTCATTAAAGGGGATGGCTAGATTAAAGGAAGAGGCCCGCTCTGGTCCAGCACATTCCTTAGGACAAAGTGCAAATGGACAAAGCAGATTTTAACATCTTGCTTTGATTCTTTTACTAAGCATGAAGAGTTGTGTGCAAAATTGTCTCTATGGTCTACAAGTCTTGTGTAGAATACAGAAAACCCCAAAAACTAAGCAGCCTCATCCGCAATCACAAAAATAGATGCTCAAAGAGCAAAAACATGGCTGTGGTGTGAAAACTGAGATCCTTTTACATCCTGCAGCTTAGCATTACTTTTGCCTGTGTGCAAAGACTCTGTTTACACATTTAGGAAGTAAGCCTTTTGCAGTTTTGGTGTGTAGGCTGTATAGCTTTCATAAACATTTTTAAACGTAAAGTTTAGATGTTGTAATAATATAGTAGTAGTAGTAGTAGTCATATAGGATGTGAAGACTTTTATAGGCCTAGTCTCTGGCATGGTTATCGCTGTTATATTGTTTTGAGTGACCCGTTTCCAATGACAACAAAATCATCTCTCTCTGGGAGATTCTATCACCACAGGAGCAACTGACTTTACACTGTCACTTCCTGTGTAAAACCAGCTGTGTTTCAGTCAGTTCCTCTGTCTGCCAGTGTGTGTGTGTGTGTGTGTGTGTGTCTGTAAGTGTTTAGAGCTGCGTGTGCATGCATGCATTCTCCAGGTTGTGCCTACAAGTACTTGCTGCTGTAATGCAAAATTCAAATGGAGAAGCAGCAGAAGGCACAGGTGACCACAGGGTCCAAACTCTACGTAACCACGTCCACCCCTCACTCCACCCCTGCTGCATCTGACTTAAATATAAAAGTACAGCAGGAACCGTCTGACAGTGCAATCCTATCTGTCACTTCATCGTCTGCCCTCTCCGTCAGTCTCCCGGTGTCCACACTACACACTACCCAACAGGGCACAGTAAATTTCAATCCAAAGTCACTCAACAGCCCAAAAATGGAGAATATTACCATGATATTGATTTTTGCCTTGCAATTGTTCACTGGTATTCATGTTTCTGCTTTTCTTTGCGTGTCTCGTTTTTCATGCAAACCATCAGTCCCTGTGGCCTGTGGGGGTGCATCAAATCTCCATGACGACCGAAAGTATGCAAGGCTACCAGCCAAAGGGAGAGTAAGCCACACAGAGAGAAAGAGAGAAAGGAAGGGCTAGAGAGGGAGATCAATCTGTAAGAGTGTGAAAATCAGGCTTGGGCATAGATTAAGCCCTGTGCCTGAGCACACAGTGACGTCACTGTCAACAGCAACTGTTGCATGCCTCACTCACAATCTCTCTCTCTATCTCTGCTTTTACTTCTTCCACTTCTTTCATGGATATATCTGTCATACTCCTGATATCCTTCTCTCCCCCCCTCCTTCCCTGACTGAGTAATATGTGTGTGTATGTGTGTGTGTGTGTAAGCTGCTGCTGGCCAATGTGTGTCCAATGCAAACCAGATGTGCCATGAAGCACTAAAACACCAAACACACACATGCACGCTCCATTTATCTGATAAAACTCTGCAAACATAAACATCTTAAGACAGGGAAACACCTATATTAAGGTCTATGAGCCGGCAGACTAGGGCACAGGTTAAAGTTGATTCATATTTTTTTGGTGTTGCTGTCGTCATCGTTGTTGTTGTGTGACAACCGCAGCTAAAAGTTGCAAAGATCTCATCTCGGGTCCCCCTTCACTTAATAATTTACTCACAGCGTTAGTCAGCCACCAGTATACATCAGACAACACTTTCGGTCAAGACGCTAAAAGCAAATTAGTCTTGCCTTGGACAACAGTTTCAACAAACCTTCAGCCAACAGAAGGCTGCTCTTTAGACATGTGAGTGTGTGGACGTGATCTATCAGGGACCTTCATGGAATTAAATTGCCATCAGTCTTTGGGCTAGGTCTAAATGTGTTTTGAAGTCCATATGTGGAAAGCAGCAGAGGGCCAGTTATGTGTCTGTCAATGTGTCCAAGCCTCAAGGGCGCTCTGTGCGAATGGGCTGGGGGTGACTTCACTGTATAATATGCCTTTCCAACATAAAATGCACGCATGCACAAATGTATGCAGACACACACACACACACACACACACAAATAAACACACACACACACACAGACACTCCACCCTTTCCTTCTACAACCACACACCTCCCCACTATTCTGACAGACCCAACCCCCCAAAACCAACCCCAAACCCAATACCTTTTAAAGAGAAACACACATACAACACACACACACACACACACACACACACACACACACACACACTCCACCCATCCCAGTCCCCCATGGCGTCTCTAATGTGGAGAGGCCTTGAATAAAACCATCTGGCCACACCAGAGTCAACACTACTGCTGCCGAGGAGAACGGCTATCAGTTACATAACAGCCCCCACCGGCTCATGATTCACACGCACACACGCACACACACACACACACACACACACACACACACACACAGAGTTCACACCAGGAGTGGCTGAGGTTGCCAAGACACTCTCTGTGAAACATAACTCTGCCTCCTGATTGGCATGGCGTTGCCTGGCATGTGTGTCTGTGTTTGTGTATGTGCGTGCATATGTGTGTGTGTGTGTGTGTGGTGCTATGAGGGATCGGCAGGGTTTTGGCCTCGATGGTCCCTGCGCCAGTCAGTTGCTACTGCCAGGCCTGCGTTCATTACCCTGCACAGCACGCCACTGTTCACAGATCAGCAGTGAGAGAGGAGAAACCAGCAGGACAGCCCAGAAGACTACACAGCATGTGCATAAAACATAATACACCAGCCTGTTATCCCTATCTTAAAGAACCTACATCCAAATCCATCAAAAGTGGCAGAAACAACTCATACGGCACAGCTGTGGCCCATTTTGTCACTGGGAACAGAAGTATTAGCCTAAGCTGCATTAGCATAGCTCAGTTAAAAGTAAAAAAGCTAGACAGGGTACAGGGCTTCCTCCATAGAACCACAAAGGTACAATCACCAATTTCCTCAACATGTGAAAAGCAAATGGAGCTTTCTTTTTTCCTTTACTCTCTTTCTCCCTCTCTCTCTCTCTTCCACTCCCTACCCATCTGGTTCTCTCTCTCCCTGTCTTTCTCTCGCTCTTCCTCTCCTTTCTGGCATTCTCGTCCCGGATGGTCTGGATGAACCATGAGTTGGGTTGAGTCCCAGTGCGTCTGCTGCTGCTGCTGCTGCATGTGGCCTAATGCTGTAGCTGTGTGAGGGGGCCAGTGTCGTAGTCATCCTTGGAGGAGACTAGACCGGCAGTAGATCATAGGAGAGTGTCGGAGGCCAGCCGGGTGACAATGAACCCATCTATCTGAATTTGGACCGAGCTCCCTCCTCCCTCTTTCTATTCTTCTCTACGCCGTCTGGCTGGCTCTTCCTCTTCTCTTCCTCTTTTTTCACTTTTTTCTCTTGCACTCTGTGTCTCGCTCCCAAGGGAATATAATGGATTCTCTTCACCATCTGCTGTGCAGCGAGACCAGGCAGACCAACAGGCGCTCACAGAAACACAGAGACAAAAAGGACAGAGAAGAGGAGGAAGAAAACAAAATGGAATTGAAGGGTAAAAAGTTTTGTAAGGCAAAAAAGATTTTCAATCAAGGCATTCAATCAAAGATAAACCAAGGCACAGACAGAAAGACTGTTAGTGAGTGAAAGAGTAAGACAGACAAGACAGACAAACTCTAAGGACGGAGGAGGAGGGAAGCAGACATTGCAGCACGACAAAGCCACATCCGCAGCAGAGGCCGGAAATGCAACAAGCAAGGGGAAGCGTGAGGAACACTGCGCAACAGCTGGTTCTCTCCAACACACACACACACACACACACACACACACACACACACAGAGCAGGCCCTGTGTGACAGTGCAGCACAAACAGCAGCTTCAACACACGGGCTGTAGCTGAAGAACACTTACTCAATTCCACACACACACAAAGTTTACCACAACACTAAAGAGGCCTCAGATCATAAGAGTTTAGAAAGAGTGCTCGGCAAGCTGGGAAATCTCTACAGGCTCCCTGTGTATGGAAAATAAATAAGGGGAATATCACACACTCCCCCTGCCCCTGCCCCCTATTTCTCAGTGGCTTAGCAACTGGAGGCTCCATAAGCCCACATGAGCAGAGAGAAGTCAGGCCTGCAGCCTAAACAATCACAGAGGAGAACCCAGACTGCCTGGAGATTTCCTTGAGCCTACAAGGAACAGCTCGAGCTTCTCCACAGAACTCTCCAAGACTCACCACCTGGGATGGGCTTCTAAAAAGTGTGGGCTAGTTGCTATCTTCTGTCGCCAACTGCTCAAGATTACAACCAAACTATTGGCCCAAGGACAGTATCAACAGGACACATATCAATAGAAAAATAACTGGCAGGTAGGTTCAGAGGGGTTATTCCAAAAAAGGTGGTTAAGTAATAGACCCATGGATTTGTTTAGTTAAGAGAATTAGGAGTCTAAGCTCTTCTAATGAGGTCTATCTAAGTTTGCCACCTAATTACTGTACCTTCTTGGACCTGGCACCCACCCACGGACTGTGAGACACAATGACTGATATGTGCCATTCTCTTTCATGAAGCTGTGAGCTGCCAAGTTCGGTTTCCTCAGCTAGACAGCCAGAAGCTCACAAAAGAGAAACCTTGCAGCATCAGCTACTCACAGGGGGAGAAAAACTAATGGCTTCAACGAAGAAAACAGTTTTGTTCAAAGAGTGCTTGGAGTGAAGGAAAAACTCAACAGGGAGAGAATGGTGTGTGTGTGTGTGTGTGCGTGTGTGTGTAAAAAAAGGGGGTTAAGGGGATTGTCTGTAATACAAAGCAGAAGACTACAAAACTAAGAGCACCCTGTTGAAACTGACAGTTTTATGTTCTACTTAACATCTCTGTGGCGACAGGCAGCCAAGAAACTCTGATTTGGGAGGTGGTTGCCAGGTCACATGTTGCCACAGAGACTGGGTAAAAAACTACAAGGAAGTGAAACTGATAAGCTGAAAGGGCCAAGAAAGATCCAGATTAAGGGAAAACAAGTTTTACTGGGATTAGGTGTGCCCATGTACACATACATACACATGAAAAAACACTTTCAAATGCTCTTGTCAGTTGTTAGTTTGAGAAATCTTAAATTAAATATTTGACTCCTTTGTTTGCAACCTGACACGACTACTTCAGGGCCAAGCTTCACGCTCTTTAACTAAGAGAAACTAAGAGGTCTTACTTCGGTGACAGAAGGAATGTAAGGGGGTGAGGAAAACACACTTTAACCATGGAATGAGATGTCGAAAGATTCTGGAATGTTCCCTGGTGTGCACCTCAGGACTTTGCCCAGGTCTGTGTCCCTCAAGTCTCACCGTCACTAATCAGCAAACCTGAATCTTGGACACACTCGATTTGTCAAAACAAACACACACTTGGGGCTCGCAGTGTTACCGTTAACATTCACCAATAATATGACAACGCACACACGCACGCACATGTGCACAATTTAACTAGGCTACAAGTGTTTTTAATGTGCCTGTTCCAACATTATATGTGTAACCTAATCAAAAACAGGCAGTGCAATGATGAAACCCATGAGGAATAAGAGACAAGAAACAAACAGAGCAGGAGATGGGGGGAGGGGGTGCTAGAAAGACAAAAAAAGACTGATGAAGTGACTGCACAGCATAACTGTAAAAGAAAAAGCAGAACGTAGTCTACAAACTGTTAAAGGCAGATAGAGAAGAAAGGGGTGGGGGTTGGAGTGAGACTCAGACAATGGGAGGGTGTATTGGTAAGACTCCCGGCAGAAAGAGAGAGAGACCCCCAGTATTCGGGAATGTGACGACAATGGGAGCAGCAGGAGTGGCCCGACGACCGTTTCATCAAAAAGCTCCCAAACCTCCCCCATGGTAAGTCTGTCACCCCCCCCCCCCCCCCCCCCCCCCCCCCCCCCCCCCATCTCCCCTCCTCTCACACACACTCACACATACACACTTACACATACGCGTTTTTTCATCGCTTTATACCTCAGCTGCTGTAGTGCTTAGTTGTGGTATGGCGTGTCTGCTGCCTTGGTCTCTCTCTCCCCTCTACAAAAAGCTGTTGTGCTCCACACGCCCCGGGGGTCACGAGTTTAGGGAGCCCTGAGACAAATATTTATTAACACTGCACCAACTTACACTCACTCTTGCTCTCTCTACCCCTCTCCCTCTCTCTCGGTTCTCTTGCTTCAACCCCTCTTTCCATCTGTTCGCAGACCATGTGCTGTTCTTCTCCCTCTTGTTTTTGTCCAGGCTCTCCATCTTGTTCTCTAAGACTTTCTCCCCCTTGCTAGGTCTCTGTCTTTTCTTATCAATTTTCATTGCTCTCTCTCTCTCTGCAGTGCTTCTAGTCCTGGGGCGGCCTGAGGAGAGGCTGCATACTCCCAAACCCCCAAACCCTCAGCAGGAGTTACAAGGAGTGGAATCCTGCAGTTATTACAGTAAAGTATCTAGATAGCAGCCTCAAAACAAGGTCAATAGCTGAAGGCTCACACACACACACAAGGTTATTACTCAGAAGCTGTAGTTGAGCTATTGGTCTGTAGAGGCTTTGTGGTGGATTTCCTGAGGGAACAAGTTTTGTTCACCTGGGTTATGTGGAATCAGCCCCTCACGCACTTTTGCTCTCTTCTATAGACTCCCCCATTCTCTCACTCCTTCCTAAATTTACCATATTCTCTTTCTCTTTTTCCTATCTTCTTCTGAAGCAGTGTCGTCTTCTCCCTCCCCATCTCATTCTGTCTCCTTCTCTCTATTTCTTCTTCTCTTTCTCTCTGTTTTTGCCTCTCTCTGTTTTTGCTCCCTGTCTCTCTCCCTTTCCCTCCTTCCCTGAGGGAGAGCTGAACCCCTGACCTTCCTGTAGGGAAGTCTGCACTGGAACGTCGTCAGGAGACTGGAAGCAGCAAAAGCAGAAGAGGGGAAGAAGAAAAAGAAGAAAAAAAAAGAGAATGAAAGACTGTTTATATAAAAAAGGAGGAGAGGCCCCCCTTCAGGCCCTGCTGGCATCGAACGGCAGTTTTGCGGTGTGTGTGTGTGTGTGTATGTGTGTTTTCAGTCCTAACACTGCCCACTTTACAGAACTGAGCTCTCTCCACAACCTGCCTTTGGACAGCTGAATCCTCTAGTCTTCTAGACTATACTGGGCAATATTTGTAACTTTCATTTTTTTCCACAATAGCCTTATTTAAAAAATAAAATAAAGACATGCACAGTGCCAACTGATACCAACCCTGGTATAACATCCTTTTAGATTCAACAAAGTTTTCAGAGAAGCCTAATTATTGTCAACCTTAAAGGGTGTAGCAGGTAGGGTAGGATAACAGCAGGGTGTGGCACCACATATTGCAATAGATTTTACACGTAGCCCTTGCAAAGATGGACTAGAGAACAAAGAGAAATGAATCAGAGAGGGGGGTTAGTGAATGTGTGTGTGTGTGTGTGTGTGTAGGGGGGCGTACAAGAGTGTGTGTTGGGGGGGGGGTTGCTTGTGCATCCTATCGTTGAACCCAGAGGGACTAGTCAGGCTTGAAGTTAATAGGTGAGTCAAGGAGTAATACTGACGGTCACTGATCCAAATCAGAAGGGCCATGACATATTGACCCGAAGGACTGGGATATATGATCACCATGGTGACAAGCCAGCAAGCCCCAATGCTTGCTTAGTTAGTGTCAAAAGAAAAACATTGCAAAATTGTGTTCCCATCATCCCAAATTAGCCACAAAAATGGGCATAGTAAGTGTGGTGAGAGAGAGAGAGAGAGAGAGAGAGAGAGTAGTTTGGCATACTGGCACAAAGTCAGCAAGCTACGAGAATATTGAGTGTCTTAAACCCAGACAGAGAGAGAGTGTGTGTGTGTGTGTAGTGTCTCAGTTTGTGACTGATGTTTCTTTAGTGTCTTACGCCTAATCTACATTATTTAAAAGGCAACTGGTGCTCCATGTAGGTTAATGTTTCTGGGACATGTCACAAAGAGTTCTCTTCTCCCCTCTTCCCTTATGAGTAAGTGACTCTGAAGAAACTAAAACACTATACGACACTGCATTAAGGTGGAGGCAAGAGAAAACTAGCTAATTCAAAGATACCCAAACAATTCTCAAGATATACAACCGCATATACAGTACAAGCATCACCTCACCTCCAGGTCATTTTAAAAGACAAAGAAAGCAATGCTTCCCAGCTTGAGCTCCAACACAATACAAAACTGTGGCAACCAAGATATGGTTATCTACAGTCTCAAACACATCAAAGCAATATCAATTATTGTAGACTTGTTGTCTCAGTGGCAGCTGTATATACGTGTGTGTGTGTGTGTGTGTGTGTGTGTATGTATGTGTGTGCGTGTGTGTTAATGCAACCAAGGCCTATTTCCCGACCCCTCACATGGCAGGGTCGAGCAGATGGTCATAATTACCGAGAATACTGCACTGGCTTCTTTGAGGAGAGGGGGCGTTTGAGGAGTGTCGCAGAGTGACTGACTGCATCATCTTTCGCTAGCAACTAAGCAAACGAGTTTGTTTTCCACTAGGATGGTGTACGCCATTTGGAACAAGACTAGACCTAACGTAACTTTTGTTTCCAGTTGTCTGCCAAAGGGTTAACGCGAAAGTAGCATTTCCATTACGTAGTGTCAGAAAGCGCACTGAACTACAAGGGGTAGCCCCTTTTAACTAACTAACGTTAACAAGCAGGAGACACACGACGGCACAGACCCCATCATTATGTGCAAGAGAAGTAAGTCATACCTACTGATGCAGCAAGAACTCCTTTGCAACAACAGGAAGCGAATGTGAAAGTCTTGAACTTGCAGCTAACGTTTATGCTAAGTGATTACCAACTAGCAATGTAACATTATGCTGTCACGCTAGCCATAAAAAACGTGGACTGTAAACAAAAGCACGAGTGCCGTTAACTTGGAGTGGGGCCCATTTCACTTTTCGGAAAATAAACGTTTGTTGCAGACTAGTTTGGAGTCAAATCAAATGATAGCTGGCTTGCTGTTTCTCACAACACGCCCGCTGCGTTGTTCAGTTCAGTTGGGCAAAGCACCACCACGTTACAGTGAATGCAGGTGGGGGAGAAGTGAGACAAAAGAGGGACCCAAATGACTCGCCACCCAAAGCCATGTAGCCTTAAGTGTATGTTTAGGGTCAGACATAAAAGCAAACTACTTACCTGCGTATGTAATGTCCGATAGGTCATAGTTTTTTGCGGTTCGGGGAAACTCCTTCAGTTTACGGTTAGACAAGTTGAGGGCTCCGCTCGACGCAGCCTCCTCAAGCGCCTTTTCTACGCTCCGGCTGGCAGCTATTGTCGCCGGCAGCTGGGAAACATCCCCAGCAGCCATGAAACACAAATACTCCGCTAATATTACTTTATTTGTATTGTGAGCTAAAAGCCTGAAATTAGACTTTCCTTCACTGTTGTTCTGCACTTGCGAACCGCGAGGTATCCCTTATTGGTATTTGGTACTGGTATTTAGTCCAGATAAAGGCATCACGTTAAATCCAACAAGAAACTGAATCTCCCTCTCTCAGACGAAACAGACACATCCACTCAGTTCAGTGAGCGGATCGCAATAACTGTCAATCTGTCAGTAGGCTGCGCGAGGCGATCGGGGGCGTGGCCAAATGGTGAGTAAAGTCCTGACTGACAGATTGGACACTCCCAAAAATCATTTCTTCACTACAAAACGCCTATGCAAACACATGATAAGTTTGGAGGAAAGAGGCGTGCTTACGCTCATGATTTCAGAGTGCAAAGAGGACAGACAAACCAATCAGGGAAAAGATGAAACCGGTCGATGAAAGCTATGAAAGCCATTAACAAAAATGTATCGTGTCTATATAAGCAATATCAATTGCACAATTACACAATTGTGTGTGTGTGTGTGTGTGTGTGTGAGAGAGAGAGAGAGAGAGAGAGAGAATGAATGTGTGTAAGCGAGTAAAGGGAAAGAGAAAAATAGACAGAGATTAATTAAAAATAGCCCACAAATTAAACAGCCCTGGTTTATCATCCAAACAAATCTCTGTCTCTCCTTCTGACTTCTCATTTCAGTCTTATTCCATAACAGCTACAGACTGGCCCCATACACCCGTTCTCTCAGCATCCATCAACACCCACCCACCCCCAACACTGCAGGAAACACACAGGCACACACACACACACCCCTCCCCAGTGCCCCATCTGCCCATCTGTCAGTCTCCTGATGTGATGATGGTCACACAGCTGGGTCTGGAGCCTAAGAGAGAGAAAGAGAGGAAGATCTCTATTGAGCACTGGGGCCCTTCCAGCAAACAGCAGCACTTTCCATTAATGTGCATTATAGCGTATAGTGTAAGCACACAGTCCATTACCAGCAAGAATGTCACACACCCTGCGGATGTCAGAGGGATTACAGCAAAGCATTACTCTGCCCCCCTGCCATGCTCCTCCATGCTCGCTGTCATCATTGGGGCTTTTCAGGCTAGCCGGATGAGTACGCATAACATGTTAAATTCATTCAAATTTTAAAATAAGTCTACTCTTAGTGAAATTAAGGAGATTTGTTTTGCCTAGGCTAAAAGATACTTACTTAAAAAAAAACTCAATCTGTGTCTGGGTTGTGTATCCGGTCCTGTTTTTTTTTTTTTTTTTACAGTCTTGAACCAAATAATAGCAGGTTAACAAAACAGGTTAAAGCGCTGGGGGTTGTTTGGGCAGTTTTTGGTAAGTGCAGTGTATTGTCCTGTGCTATTTACCGATCCCTGAATTGACTGTTTGTGTCGGGAAGGGATGGGAAAAAAGTGGGTCAGTAAATCATCAACAGAGTCAATACGCTGCTGGGACAGTGAGGAGGAAGAGGTGGAGCAGTGGGGTGGTGGAGATGTGCACCCCAGAGGAAGAGAGTGGGAGTTGGAGAGTTTGAACGTGAGAACTCTCAACTCTTAAGCCATGGACATCTTCCACACCATGAGGCACAGACTCACACACACACACACACACACATACACACACAAACACACACACAAGGATAGTGGGAAAACACTAAATGAGTGAGAGAAGAGAGAGGGAGAGCACTGAGAAAATGGGATGAACATATGAACTGCTGTATATGATGGGAAAAAAAACAAAGGAAGTGGCAATTGGGGACAGGCCAATGCTGTAAATAGCCATCAACATAGGACAATGGCTTCACAGACTGAACCTTGGAATGAGAATAAAATGTCTATTGAGCTGTGTGCACATTCATTAAAACACTCAGTGGGATATTTCTTAATTAATTATAATTACACACTTTTGGCCACTATTGACTCTACTATCAGATCAATAAGCCTAATTTCCCATAGTTCCTATTCAGTCTCGACTGGCCTGTGACTCTTACATCATCTCGTCTGCATGTGGGTCATTAGGGACCATGAATATTAATGCTCATTAGTGGAACAGAACAAGCTGAGGACACTGTCTATTTGTTTCTATCAGCCCCCTTAGTTCATTTGTCCATGTCCCTCACCATGTCCTCTGTCTGTGTGTGTGTGTGTGTGTGTGTGTGTGTTTAATTCAGATGTACCATAGAACCATTGTTTCAGGCCTGCCAGGCAGAGACGTGTAAAGGCAAAAGCATGAGGGATGACACGTAAGTTTTTCTGAACTCTGTAGAGATACGATTGGATAAATGCAGAACAGAAGTCTGAAAAAGATAGGCCATATTCACATAAGACTGTCTGTGACAAATTGGAGAAGAAGTTATTGATATAAGAGAAAAAGACAAATAGTTGATAGAGGGGACAAATGGTGTGAAAAAGAGATTACTTGTGTGAGTTGGCTGTATGTGTGTGCATGCATGAGTGTGTGTTTGTGAGTGAGAGTATGAATGAATGGCTCTTGAAAAATGAGAGTGCATGAGAATGATTGGAATGAGATTGAATGTGACCATCTCCATGCCAGCTGCAAGGCAAGGGAAGTGTGTGTGTGCGTGCGTGCGTGTGTGTGTGTGTGTGAGTGAGAGAGAGTACTGGAGAGACAGTTTGGCTGGAGCCTCTTGGCTTTTAACATTGTATTAAATTTGGCTCAGAGAAAGTCATAACTTGATGCTTATTGCATTTCAAGACATGTTGTACATGTCTCCAACCATCTACAGTATATTCATTAACAGCCTAAACACACTAGTACAGTCTAAAGAAAATTTTGACATTAGAATAGTACACAAGTTCAGTCTAAAGCAAGTTTTGACATTAGAATAGTTATTGCATAAGGACTACAGTTACATAAATAAATAACAGATGTGCCTATTAGCTCATAAACACTTTCATCATGGTTATAGAATTCAGACATTTCACAATTGCATAATGATGTCATATGTAGGGGTTGCCAGGGTAGGATTTTTTGGAATGGAATTTTGGCCTAGAATTTGGAACATATACCCAAACTGGTCATTTGGCAACTACAATCAGTAGTTACAACTTGTAAAATATTTTTAGGGGTTAAAAAAAGTTTCTAATGTAGCACTCATGGCAGAGAGGCCAAAAAGAACTAAAGCGAGAACGGAGGTGCCACCTACAGTAAGTAAAGAAAAGTTGCAACAGGTTCATTAAAAAATTAACTTGGTAAATGCCTTGATTATGATTACAAATGGCTATAATTAATTCATTTTCTTTGTCATTCTCCAGCCAAAAAGGAGGAAAACAAACTCCCCAGTACAATCTTATGCATGTGTGTCGACAAATATCCAGTCATTGCCCCCCGAGCTGGTAAGTGTTTATGTAATTTATGTCAGCCATAAAATATAACCATTTGTGTTATATTTTATGGCTTAAGGTTTCTGCTATGTAGCTTGATTGTTATCCTCATTTTGTAAGTTGCTTTGGATAAAAGCGTCTGCTAAATACATAAATGTAAATGTAAATATAACGCATATTTCAACAAGAATTGGAAACCATTCTGTGTTACCATTATACTGTTCACAGTAAAAGGTTAATATGGCTCATTATTCATTTTTCAGGTGGAGGAGATCCTAACGTGGGTGTCGGCCCGCGATCTCATTTCCTTCGGCGCCACCTGCAGCACTTTTTACCAGCTGAGCCTAAACTCAATCCTATGGAAGAAGCTGTTTTTACGCCAGACATCAGGAAGAATCCCTGGAAGCGACACCTACAGTGCAGCCACTGCCAACTGGAAGCGGTTGGCGATCTTCAAATGTAAGAGAGGGTGTCATTATCAGATGATTTTTTGTCTTTCCTCTACTATGACCTTCAGTGAAAGTTCCTTTTCCTTGAAAAATCACCTAGAACTGGAACTATATCTAATTTTCTGTATATCTAATCTAATCCAGTAATCTCACTAGAGGGATTTATCTGCCCTCTGTACAAACAGACTACAATATTTATTACACAATTGGCTGAAATACCAAAGAAGGCAAACTTTCTCAGTCTGGAATTACTGTTTAACTGCACTGTAAATCTATTTTACTAGATGTAAATAGAGTACTACCATATGATTCTGATTGTCTGTAATGGTCCCGATCACCTCTCCCATTTAGACACCCAGGCCCTGTATCTGCAGCGTCTGGGCAGTGGGAGCAGCGGCCGTGGGGGGTTCAGCTGGGCCCGTGGGGTGGGTCAGCAGGTGTCCCGTACCATCGTGCCTCCCCAGGCCCTGGGCTTCCGTCGCACCATGCCTACCCGCGACCACCTGTTGCTGTGGGACCACCAGGGCACCCTTTTCTTGCTGCGCAATGCTGTGGTGCCCTCGCAGCGTGGCCATCTGACCTGGAGACGCGCCGCTCGCTCCTCCGTGCTTTGCCAACAGGCCAAAGATGTAAGAGGCAGTGTGTGTGTGTGTATGTATGTGTGTGTGTGAGTGAGTGAGTGAGTGAATGTGTGTGTGCTGGCATACAGTTAATATAGAGCATTGAAATTACTCACTAATGAACCCCATATCTATTTCCCTGAATTCACTGCAGCTGTTGCAATGTTATTTGGTTATAATTGCAATATGAAGAGGAAAACAAATAACACAGAGATGTAACAAATGGTTCGGTACTGACGCCACTTTTTAAATTTTTTTGCTTTCTTCTCAACAGTTTGCCGTGGACCCCCGCAATGACATCTCCCACCGCACATATGTGTACGTGCTCGTGAACCGTCAGGATCCCGTTCCGGACCCAGCCGGGCCCTCTGGCTTGACCCGAGTGCCTAAGAGGTTTGACTGTGTGGAGGTCTACCAGCAGGACACTGGTGTCCGAGTGTTCCGCATGACCTTCCACTCCTCGCTGAACTTCACCAACATCCGCCTCAACGGGTCGGAGTTCAACCGGACCCTTCTGTTGCTCACTGGTGTGTGTTTAGAACTAATGACATTATGTTGACTTTTTTAATGAAAGCTTCGGCAAGCCACCTATAAGCATAGACATAAAATGAACTTTTTTTGTGTTTTTTCTTTGCTAACATCATGAAGTTTTCCAACTCTAATGTTTTCCTACTAATAGACAATGAAAACAAATTTACATGCTAAAAATGTGGCTAGCTGAGTATTTTTATTTGAATGTTTACTTACTTGTTTTGCGCACCGTCATTCTTTTCTCATCCCTCGGTCAGACGCTGGGAAGGTGTACGCCCTGTATGTGAACGAGTCCCAGCTGAGCACCCCGCGCTCCTACACCGTGCAGCTGGCCCTCAAGAAAATCAGCAGCTCCATGCCCTCCATGCCCATCAGAGAGCTGCACACTGGCTTCAACAGCGCTGTGTACCTCACAAGTATGCTCGACCATTGAGTCCCTCGTCTAATAATGCGCACGCAGACACACACACACACAAATGTGTGCATACACACACACACACATACAATCCTTACTTTAAAGGAGAAATCCAGTGTAAACTAGTCAATAGCCCTGCAATATTCCTGCTGTCTATGTGAAAAAGAACCAGAAAATGTAATGACTCATTCACTTTGTGTCAATTGGCCATTACCTAGTCTGTCTGTTCATTGATTTTTATCACCACTTGATGACCTTGAACAATAGGAATTTGGATGGATTACATCCCGGTTGCTAAAACACAGGAACGTAACAAAGTTTACATAATAAAATAATGAACAGGACAACAAAGTAATACTGAAACGAATTTATTAACGGTTTATTGACAAAAGACAAAACAACAATTTTAGACAAGATAACAATCAAAGAGAACGAACATAGGCTACATACACACACACAAACAAACGCACTGCCGGTGCGAACACAGAGACAGACACAGACAAAAACACTGGCCAACTCACCAGTAACGTTAACACCCAAACGCTGCCGACCCCTACACACCCACCGGCCAACTAACCAGCAACGTTTGTACTGCCGACCCCGGCACACACTGGTCATCTAACCAGCAACACAGGTGAAACAAACGACCCACACACCAGCAGAACTCGTGTCAATTGACCCACTGGCAATGTTCAAAACTTCATGCAGGTCTTTTATAGATCTACTTCCGCGTCTAGACCAACGCGCAAAGAAGAGCGGGTCCCATGTAATTGAAAAGAAGATAAAAACACACCCACCACAACACTCATAACAGGATGATTAACCCACGATTTCTCTTTTCATTTTATAAACAAATCCAAATGTATAAAACCATGATCCTCTTCTTGCTCCTGTTTGTTCTCTGTGCTATTTGTGCTTGTTTGTTTATTTCTATTTGTTGTTTTTTTAGATGAGGGCACGGTGTACCTGGAAGTGCATACTGCCGGAGTTCACCGCCAGCTGTTTGGCACCAACGCTTGCCATGACATCCACGTCCCTCTTCCACTCTCTCTCCCCCATAAGGTAGTCATCATCAGCAGAGTTAGGGAAGATCAAACACGATGTACATATATGCATTCATGTATATACATGCATACATATTATCCAAAGCGACTTAGATTTTGTCAACTCTCAATCACTCAATAGCGCCTTTTGTCAACTCTCAATCACTCAATAGTGCCTCCAGCTATTAGAATGCTAGCCAGGTTATTAAACTGCTAGACTCCCACTACCCCCATTATCATAGAATGTGAAATTTGTCATCGTTAAATCTGATTTTTTTTTTTATTATAATCAGACTTTAATTCAAAGTTATTTTGTCAAGTTGTTTTGCAGAACACTCTTTTCATGAATGTTCTCTGATCTCCCTAACGATTCATGTCTGTGTTGTCGGCTCTTAGGTGGTCAAGTGCTCTCTGAGTCAGACCCATGTTTGTCTGGTGGATGAATGTGGCTACCTCTACATGCAAGGCTGCAACCGCTATGGCCAGCTTGGGACTGGAGACAAGATTGATCGTGGAGAGCCCACTAAGGTGAGTGACTGTAATATCTGAGAGACACAGAGACATATTTCTATTATGTTTTAATTTCATTCATTTGTGCCTTTACAGGCTCTTCATCTCTTCTCTGTGGTGCCATTTGCTGATGCTAAATGAGTCTCGTTTTATCTCCCCCTATGCCTATGCTGTAGGTGGAGCTGTCTATGGCCCTGGTGGATGTGTGGTGTGGACTGAACCACTCCCTTGCCCTGCTCCAGGGGCCGTCTGGCAGCCGCGAGGTCCATGGCTGTGGATGTGGTGCCGGAGGGCGTCTGCCTGGATGTCCAGATGGCAGTGCCGTGTTTGTCAAACTTGCCATGCGGGTGAGATAAACAGAATTGTCATGTCCCTAAAAAATTCACCAGCCACAAGGTTGATAAGAAAACACAAAACGTAAGCTATTGGGTCATAGCACACACTGGTTCTCTGTTAATAGGAAATGATTGTAGGTATTTCCCTTTTCCATGTTATACAAAGCAAAACAATCTGACAGAGTTGATCACAGACGCCCTTTTTGTCCCTCTCACTCAGGTGCCCCGCAGTACACGGTCCATCTGCGCCTCGAAGGAGTGCATGTACCTCCTCTGCAGCCACGACACAGAGGAACCCCCTATCGCCTGCCCCGTGCCAGCCGAGGCCAAGGACGTTGCGGAGGCGCGCGAGGAGTGTGAGCGTCTGCGCACGCACCTAACGCTGATGCAGGACTGCAACAGCATGCAGCAGCAGCTGGATCTGCTGCGGGACACCATCCAGACCCACATGACCCTCAGCTCCGCTCACAGGGACTTTTTGGACCAGGCACTCAACACCATCCAGCACTCATCGCCTTCTACCTCCATGGACTTCTAGGCACACCTTTACAGTCACCAATATTTACTGGTTTATTTTAATGGTTTTAATATTTTAATATTTAATGGTTTATTTTAATACCAAATAAATGTATTTCTGGCAAATTATGACGTTTTTTTCCTGATACACTAATCTAAAGTCTAAAGGAGTGTTTTTTTCTGTGCATTTGTGAGTTTATCTCTCTTGCGTTTGCACATAAGTAAAGTCAAGTCTGTAGTCCTCTAAATCCACGGACGAAACGAAATTACTTTAATAAAAAAAACAGGTAGCCCAAAACAATGTAGAGGGAGACACAACATGGCTTACATTATTCAATGTATGTCCATGTATTCAATGCATTTCAACATGTATTACAATATATCAATGTATGTTTCAAAAAAATCTCTGATCCTCTGATACACGCAGCGGGATACGCATGGAACGTTCAAAAGAAAACACTTTTGTGTACATAATTACAAACGAATGTTACGCGCGTGATGCTTTCACCTTCATAAAATAACCTTTTCAAAGAATTAACTTACTAACCAGCACTATTTTCTGCACAATTTCGACAAACAGACTAAAATCCAGTTGAAAGTAAGAGAAAGAAGGAACAAAAAGTAAGTATAGCCTAAGTCTAAGTATAACGAGAGACATATTGTTACCTTATATTTTTCTTGACAGAAATATTCATATCTTTCTCAAAATAGCCAGCTTATATAAAAATCTGTCCTTTGCATAATGTGTCCTGTTTGCAGATGGAACTGGTATCTGGTTACCGAGACCGACTAATATCGTTTTCCGAGACCATGGCGCAGTGGTACCGCTCTTTCCAAACATGCCCAAAGGCGCACCGCGAGAAGGGAGCTCTAAGTGACACCTGGGGTTATGGACCTCCTCGTTACCCCATCGATGAAGCTGCTCTTTGGATTCTGCACCTGTTGGATTGCACTGCACCGCCCCCTACTGTCCACAGCCGTCTTATCCAGTCTGATATAGACCCCGCTGACTTGGGTGGGTAAAAACATCAATGTACAGTAACTTGTTTTAAAATGAAAGTGTATGTTAGCATCTTGCAATGCAATGTTAGCATCACTAGCATTTATCATAGTCAAAAATGACGTATGACTTTGTATGTAGGCTACCAATAAGTTGATTATATTTTGTCCTGAAAGACTGCAATTGTCATACCTCATACTAACCAAAAATACTTTAGAAATATCAGGGCTTTTATGTGACATGATTTTTCACAAGATCAAGACAGACATCTACCTAGCCTTTTTGTTTTGTTTTGAACTGTGAGGGGGACAATTTTTGTCTGATGGTGACTGATGCCTCCAGTGTGGGATTTTCTGTGTCAAGTTGTCAAACACCATGTTGTTATTTTATTCTAGCACGCTGTGAGGGGGACAGTGTTTTGATGGTGACTGATGGTTCTGGTCTACCACTGGGATTTGACGTCCTGCCATGTGGCTGGGCAGGTTCTTTGGGAGGAGGCGAGGCAGCGGGCGGCGATGGCAAGGGAGCCATTGGAACAACGAAAAGGATGGTGGGATTGATCCGTCGCTGCATGGAGGCTCCGATGAGTGGCGGGTTGCCACGCCGACCCCAGACACTGAGAGTGAATGACAAGAAACTTCACAGGTTAGAGCCAAAGAAATCACAATTATAGTAATAATATAATAGTAATACAGGGCCTCTATTCGAAGTCAACATTACCACTCACACACACACAATAACAACATTTTTAACACATGAACACATACATTTCTCCTTTGGTTATTTCCTCTCCCTTTACTTTTTTATACTCTTCTCGCTTTTCTTCTCTTTCTATCTCTCTCTCTCTCCCTGACTGTCTTACTCTATCTCTCCCTCTATACATTTCTACATGTTCTTCCCTCTCTCTCTTCCTCAATGCTTCCCCAGGTTGCTGAGCAGGAGTGAGCGGGCCTACGCTGCCCTGCGGGTGGTGCTGTTGCCTCAGGCACTGGGAGACTGGGCCCCCACCGAACTGGAGCCCCACAGTGGGGAGCCCAAACACCAGGAGTTCAGCATGCGCTGGCCCTCGGCCCGCTACTGCCACGTGTGTAAGAAACATTCCTTCCCCAGCCAGCTGAAACCATGGTAAGGCGAAAAGAGAAAGACAAAGAGAAGGAATAGATGGAGACCGTCTGGGAAAGAAAAGAAGAAAAACAAAAAACTAGAGGAAAAATAAGGCTTGTGCCTTGTGACAGGGTTTACACCAGAGGGCTGAAGCCATTCTTTTAGTAGCTGTTACGGTGAACGGTGATAGTGTACATATCAGTATTCATTTTCTTCTGTAAATATAACTCACACAAAAATGTGTAATATGTATTACTTTACAGTGTGTATTCTCCAACCTGACATTAAAATAGTTGGTTTCTCAGTATGAGCAGTAGGGTTTACTATGCTAGCAATTTTCCAGTGTTGACACCAATGCAGAGTCAGTAATGTAGGTCTGTGACTGCAAGAGGCTTAAGGATTAGCAAAGCTCAGTGTAACCCACTCGTGTTTAGTAACAGGTGGCTCAGCACTCAGTGGGCCTCGCTTTGATCTCAGTCATCAGGCATTAAAATATTCTTTTGTTTTGACTGTGTAATGTGCTCATTTTCTTTCTCGTTGACTGTGCAGCAACAGAGAACGTATTTCATGATGAAGGAAGTGGTGTCATGCTTCTGTGAATAAATTAGGACACAGGGTTTTTTTTTTTTTTTTTAAAGAAGCCCTGAACTGATGGTGATCTCTTTGTGAAACACAATTTCCTCTTTTGTGTGCCATTATTTCTGCCTTTCACCTCCCTGTCTTTCTTCATACCTTTATATCTGGACTTTGCATCTATCATTTTTTCCCATACACCTATTTTCTTCTACTGTATGTGTCTATGGATACACATATCACACTTGCAACTCCTATTCTTCTTTTCTCTTTTGTTATCACTGCTGTATCTATTCTCTCTCTTTCTCTCTCTCTCTCTCTCTCTCTCTCTCTCTCTCTCTCTCCCTCTCTCTCATTTGTCCACAGCTCTCAGTGCAAAGCGGTGCTCTACTGCTCTGACCATTGCTCCCAGACAGACTGGACACGGAGCCCTGAAGACGCCAGCCACCGACACTGGTGTGACAAGTTGACAGTTTGCATGAGCCACGCCCCTCAACTGGCAGACATGCCCTTCACCTACACTGCCGGTAGGGGGTGCTAAGTAACTCACACAAGCAAGTCCAAGGCCTGGCTTTGTGAATGAGCCAAGTTTTATTAGCCCACAGACTAAATTTGAGCTGTAATAAATAGTGTCTAAAAAAAATCATAAGAGCATTAACCATTTTTGAAGAGTACTAAAGACTGATTTTAAAAGTAAAAAGTAATAAGACTTTTTTGTTTGTTTTACTATGATGGGATCATTATGTTCATAAAAAAAAGTCTAATGGCTCTGTCATGTTTTTTTCAACTCCTTTTTGTAGAGGTCACAAAGGATGACTTTGATATGGAGGATTTCTTGAAGAAGAATAAGTTGGACAGTGGTTACTGGTTGCTCTGGAGCCTGCTTGTGCACTCCCCCCGCTATGAACTTCACACCACAATGGAACAGTCCAGAGAACCCATTTCTGTATGGCTGGCAGGTTGGTGTGGACCGAAGAAAAGGGGGAAATGAGTAGCAGCAACTGGACACAATGCTTTGTAAACTCCCATTGTTCTTTAAAACGATAAAAACATTAACATGAAAAAGGCATGCAACTGTGTCCAGGGAATGTCAAGGGAAGTCCTACAATGTAACACAAAAGATGTGTATTTATGTGTATTCCTGTGTATTCATTGTCTGTGTATGTGTGTTTGTGTGTGTGTGTATTGCCAGGCCACTTAGAGCCGTATGGTCCATTACTGGAGGAATCTGATACTCTGCTTTGCAAAGCACCCCACAACGCCCCAAGCCTGAGTTCCCCACTGGGTATGGTGATAAAAATCATTCCACAAACATCATCTCTGAAACATAATCCGATGCTTACATGGACAACTCACGCAAAGGAACGGTTTTGTAATGCCATTTGTTTTTTCTCCTCCTATCTTCCTCTCTCTATCACCCTCTCTCCTTCCATCTTTCTACCCCCTCCCTCTCTGTATCCCTCTCTCTCCCTCTTCACTTCCCAGTGTCCTGGCAGCAGTATTGCTCTTGGAGACATCTGAGTTTGGCCTCTCCTGTGGTCGTGCTCCTCAGCTCTCCCCTCTCTGTCTATTACATCATAACTTCACTGGTGCCTCACGACTGTGAGTCTATGTGTGTGGTGGGGGGGGGGGGGGGGGGGGGGGGGGCGGGGGGGGAGGGTGTGTGTGTAGGGGGATCAGAGATTGATCATTTTTAAATAAACAGATCAAGAAAAGAATAGTTAGGCAGTGCCAGAGAATTGTAATAGAACAGGATTGTAATAAGTGGTGAACAAGACGTTCTTAAAGTGAAACACTGCATGAACACATTACTCAACACATCCTTATCTATTGTTACACACTCACAAGATACAGCCAGGAACAGTAGATGAACTATAAAATAATATAACAAACATTCTCAGTATGTGCATGCATGTGTGTGTGTGTGTGTGTGTGTGTGTGTGTGTTTCTGAGCGGGAAATCTGTACAATTTAATCCAAATGATACAGATGAAGATCAAAGATCTCCAAAAACCTCAATCACCTCAATAGCAATTGTTGTGTGATATATTGCTGAAATCCCTAATCTTCTGTCCTCCCTAGTTCCTGAGCTTAACATTTTGAAGAAACAGTCTTTGAAGATCCACATCATTGAGTCCTACCGGGAATTCAATTCACTCCTGGTGTTCTGGGTAAAAGGGAACAGTCTTTGAAACTTTATTAAGCATCTTGTTACGTTCATACTTATTTGTATACACATATACATACATAGAAAATATAGCCTAGGTATTTTCTTGATATAGGTGAGCGGGAGTGTATGGTGTGAGTGTGTCCTACTTTATAATTATACGGGTTTTTTTTACTCTTGAGCCCCTCAAGCTACATATGAGTGTCCGGACTCGACACCGAGGCCTTACATGTGTGGTCACGCTGTCTTTGTGTGTGTGTGTGTGTGTGTGTGTGTGTGTATGTGTGTGTGTGTTAGGAGCTGTCAGTGCTGCTTCCCCACATGAGCTTTGAGCTCTGCTTCATAGGAGAGAGATTGCCTCCAGAGAGCGACGAACAGCAGTACATTCTACAGAAGAAAGTAGGACTGATCTTTTGATCCCCTGCTGCATCCACTCATTCCAACACACACACACACACACACTCACACAGAAATAAGCATTGGTGCTTATCATACGTTTACACAATGTTTCTTTGATCAAGCAAGAACATCACCACAGCCACTCTCACAATGACACACACACGCGCACACACACACACACAGCTCCCACTTTCCTCAATATGGGCAATTTATAGCCTACAATAGTTTAATAGGCACAAAAAGGGCAACAAAAAAGACATAAAACACAAAACCTCAATGCATTGCTGTCAATTATTTTCTATTTTTTAGTAGTATACTATTCCAAAAAACACCACCACTATACTGAACAAGGATTCTTGACAGTTGAATGTATCGATATGAGGGACAATATTTGATGAAGTTAAGAGTGATATATAAGCAAAGAAAAGTCAGACCTGAGGCCCTATCTGGTAGCCCACGGCTGCCCACATGGACCCATGGTAAACACATCCTTATCCTCCACCAACCAGGAAGGCCAAGTTACTCTACTCAGTCCAAGCTTTTCATCAGAGGAGAAGATTGATAAGAAGAGCATCCGGATCAAAGTTTACAGACGTCTTTATCACATGCTCCAGGGTCCAAAACCTGACCTGGTGATAGGTGAGTGCATGCCAGAAATAAAGTGAAGTGTGTGTGTGTATGTGTGTGTGTGTAATGTGTGATAGTGAGAAAGATAGAGAGTGTAAGAGAGAGTATGCTTTGACATATTTGTGAGACTGTTTACATATTGGTTACTGCCCTCAGTGCTTTGTGTGGTGTTGAATGGGGGGAAGGAAGTGATGGAGGTCCGCTTATCACAGCAGCTCTTTGAGTTCCACAAAATGCAATTCAATGGGTTCCTGTGAGAGCTTTGAGGGGAAAAGAATTGTGTGTGTGTGTTCACAGGATTCAGACCAGCCATTCCATTGCATGATTTGTGGGTCAGCACCCTCCCGAGGCTACAGGTACACACACACACACACTCTCACAAGCTCTTCACTAATTACCAGCAAAGTGTCCTGTTACACATGGGTTCTCTATTCAATGTGTCCACTGAAGAAGAGGTGTTTGATGTCAGATATGTATGTGTGTGTGTGTGTGTTTGTGTGTGTGTGTCCACGCTTGCAGTCTCTCAAGGTGCCTGCATATTTCTGTGAGTTGAGTGAGCCAAGCTGTGAGGGCAGCTTGCAAGTAATGAGTTCGGCCACAGGGGGCGCACTTTCCCCTGCCCACCTTAACCCTTTCCACTGCCCTCTCCGTATCTGTGGTGGAGATAACCTACTTCCCTGGTGAGAATCTCTCTATTGTCCACTGCAGTTTGTTATCTAGACCTATTTAAGAAATGAAGATCAAACTTAAGAAAGCAGGACACAGTACTGACTTCCCTAACAGCCTGTAATCATTATTAGATTTAATCATAAAACCCTTTCTCCATCTGTCTTTGATAATGAATATTGACAAAATATTCTTCGTATTGACAAAGTATCTTTCGATAACCAAAACATTCCTCTTGGGGTTTTTTATGCCCGCTAGGTACTCCAACGCGTTCATCTTTCACCTCATGTACAAACCTGCTGCATCCTGCCCGCAGCGGCCTTCTGTGGCCAATCCTCAGCCAACGGGGGCTGCAGAGCAGCAGCAGGCACCCAATCAGCGTGCAAGACAGAGCCCGCCCCCCATGCAACCCAAGATGACCCGAAAGGAGAGGAAGCAGGCTGCCCGGAACATGCCTCGCAAACGCAAATGACAGAAGATGCATGTGACCATGCATACTCCTGCATGTGCATGTATCCTGGTCCTAGACACAAACACATATATGGACACGCTTCACTGACGCAACAGGCAAAACATGCAAATTTAAAGCCCACTGCACATAAATAGAGATATTTTACATATAAATAAATGAGTTCTAAGAGAACCAGTTTCACTACACACCCAGACATCTCTGTTTTCTTTTCTAAAATTCCTCCATGTAGGGGAATAGTTTCAATACTGCAAGGGGCTGCATAGCCTTTACTCTATGCTGCCTAGTGCCTAGTGTGTGGGTTTGAAGGGCATTGTGATATTTTGTGTGAAGGTTTTCACTCTTTCAAACACATTGGACATCCCTGGTCAAATACTTTCCCTTTACACAGCTGAATTGAAGTATGTACTGTACATTGAAAGTATTGTCAAGTCTTTGCACAGAACAACACATTTGTTTATTCTTTTAACTGCCAAAAAACATTGTGGAGATGACGATACTTATTTCACTACCAGTTAGACATTCTAACACCACATTCTGGGATACTTTTGCATCTGTCCTTTGCATTTACTATGGGCTGATTAATGAGTCTGTTATAGCATCAAAGTTGTTCCCAGGGTTTTCGTTTTTAACAGTCCAAACAGATTCATTCAATTAGTTCTTATGGTACTTTTTATGTGATGCAATACATGTAGTGGAAGTAGTTCAGGAACAAAATTGAAACATTCATGCAGTGTGTTTCTTTTGTTTGTTTGTTGTTTGTTTTTTAAAGGTCTATACATGTATGATTATAACATAATAGTCTACCTGCTATGTTGGGAAGCCCAAGGCCATTTTAAAGCCAGATGGTCCAAGATCTGGCAGTGGCCCATGTACATGAAACATTCAAAAGCTGACAGTCGAATCATATTAACAACTGGCCAGTGGATGAGAACCTGGTGTCTCCCCCTTAATGGATTGCTTTTCCATGACTCAGTGCCCACCACACAGCCACCTGTCACAAGCAGAGGGACAGACATGACTGGAGCTCCTCCAGGAAGTGGGCTAAGGCTGGGGGATGGATAGGGTTGTTTCTGCCTGGCAGACTGTGTTTGTGTGTGTGTGTGTGTGTGTGTGTGTGTGTGTTAGCATTAGAATTTACCAATTTATCAAATTGCTTCAGAGATTTTGTTTAAACAAAATAGAACACTGTGACAAAAAGGTGTCACCAGGCCAAGGGTTGTAGAGACAACACTGGCCATGTCTGAATGGGACAACACATAAGGGAGTAACTTATAGGCTACACTTTTTGGACTATTCAATTGGTTATATAGGTCTAACATGTTCTGTCATTGTCTTATAAGGTTATAACATGGTTCACTATCACAAGCTTTTATGGGTTTTTATTTTTTTAATTTTTTTAAATATCACCAAAAAAGCTGACGTTTGAAAGGTTGAGACATGCATATGGTTGTATTGCTACCGCCTGTAGGCAAGTGCTGCGTGTAGCCTAGTGCATGCGTGCCAGAGAGAGAGAGGGAGAGCGAGTTGCGCTTTCCTGCAGTAGCCGCTGGTTGGCTACAATGTTACACAGTGACAGGACAGTAGAGATTCGGCATATAAATTAAGGTTAGGTCATAGGAGTAACCCTCCTCTGAGTCGTCGAATTAGTATGGATACATAATAATGCCTGTTGTGAATCTTATCAGAACTTCAGCTGCTATTTTTGTCAAGACTTCAAGGTCGCGTTTTTTTTTCGACGACTTTCACGAATTCCCTGACATGCGAATGGACAACATCACATATTTATGTAAGACATCAACTGCTCAGTGGACCGTTCATGGATGAGCTCATGGAAAAGGCGGATTACTTCTAGTGATTGAGTAGAGCTACACAGGGGACACGACGCAGTTAAAACACCACTAAGTACGCATGTCGGACCGCTATTCTCTTTCTCCAGCCTACCCTGTGTACCTCCACTGATCGGATTTACGAGGGAGCCATAAACGTCTTCACATAAAGAGTCGAGAACAGGCAAAGAAGATCACATTTCACTCAAGACCGCACGTGAAACCGGTGTTCACAATCACTTGACCGAGTGTTGTGTCTTTTGGGTGACACACTGCGACAGAGACTGGTTAAATACAAGGTAACGCCGCCACTTCCAAGGAACCGTGCCGTCACTCTATCGTAGTTGAGTCTAGCCTACCTCGTTCTTTTGCGTTAGTGAGTATTGACATAAAAGAAATACGTATTTATTAGCGTATTGTAAGAACAAGTTAACCAAGACATGCATTATGCATGAAGGACTGTAAATAATAGAAATTACAGTCGCTCCACGTCTCGCGGTCCAGCCGGGTTCACGAGCTTGTTCTACGCGACCTAGTTTCGCCAGGAGGAGTATTGATGATGCGAATAAAGGATCTTTTGCCTGCATTGTGTACTCTGGGACTGCAATTGGGTTACGAGTCGGGCGCCTTTATCGTAAGGATGCCATCTCGTTTTCACAGGACCTGCTGAATTCGCTTCAAAGCGGAAGCATGAATGTTCAATAAAACTTTAATAGCCTGCGAAACGAGCGCACGGCGTGGGGAAAGAAGAGGTCTCACTCTGCCAAAGAAAAAAGGAAACGAGAACGCTGTCCGAAGCAAAACGGAGATAAAAGATTAACTGACATGCTCTGACATTTTGGACTGGTTCAAAGAAATGGCCTAAAAGAAAAGCAACGCCAGCATTCAAGGTAGGCTGTTGACCTTTTCAGTGGGCCATCATCCAGGATTATGTTCCCTTTTCAGTGAAACGTCTGGCTCACTTTTTTTTTTTAATTAAATCTCAGGGATTCGTTTTAAATGCAGCAGACCTTGCGTAATGGCTACTTTTTATTTTTGGCATTTCAGTGACTGACATGAATGAGCTTGTTATGATACAGCCTAAAGACCCGTTACAAGCAAAACGTCCTGCAATTTGGCAGCAAAGAAACCTTTAGTGATTGGTCAGAATAGCACAATCCAAAACAAGAGATGTGCTACTGTGCTACTGAATTTAATGCCTGATAACATAGGGGTTTGGAGTCAAGCAATAAAATAACAAGGACATGCTGAGAGGGAATAGCACCTTGACTCAGTTTATTTTATTAACCTGTGATGTACCTGTTCATGCAGCTGTATCTGCATAGTTTTTAACAAATTTCACTCACCTGACCTTACCTAATTCGAATTGCATTTGAATCAAATTCAAATCCACCATGTTATCCCTGCCTCTTCTGCGTCACACGGACGTACCGCCCCGTGTCACAGAGAACTTCATCCTCTCAGGCTACCGCTTTCCAAACTACAGCCTCCGCCAGTGTTTGGCCTCAGCCTTCCGCCCCACCAATGAGACGGGCAACTTCTGGACTCACTTCCTGCCCATCTTCATTTTCATGTTCCACTTCCATGAGGTGTTTGGCTGGGAGGGCTCGCCTGCTCTGTCTGACCCCTTCTTCTACCCACTCTGGAATTACCTGCTGGGAGTGTCCTTTCTGCTCCTGGCTAGCAGTTTGGCACACCTTCTCAACTCCATGTCACTGATTGTCCGCGAGATCTGCTTCTTTGTGGACTACGGCACCATCAGTGCCTACACCGTGGGCTCCTCAATGGCATACTACTACTATATCCACCCACGGGCCGGCATCCCACCTCTCGAAGTAGTTGGCTTGCAAAACGCATCACAGTCTTCATCATCATTGTCGCCATTCTCGCTGCCTGAGTTCCAGATGTTCTTCGACACATTCTATATCCCCAGCTCGTTTTTAGTGGCCATCATCTGTGTGCTGTGCTGCTGCAACACACGCCAGCGCTGGCGTACCTACCGCTATGCCATCCGTACCCTGGTCTTCCTCCTGCCCTTCTGCATCTCGTCCACGCCCATCTTCTACCGGCTGCTCACCCCATCGCCATACGCGGGGGCATCCTCATCATCGGCAGCCTCTTCTACCTCCACCCACTATTTCTTTCGCCACTGCTTCTGGCTGGTGGTGTCGGCTGTCTTCAACATCAGCAAAGTACCCGAGCGCCTGTGCCCGGGTGCCTTTGACATCTGGGGCCACAGCCACCAGTGGTTCCACTGCTGCACCTTCCTCTCCATCCTAGATGAGTTGCACATGATTAAGGCCGAGGTGCGCGCACTCCTTCTCCACCCGAAACTGGTGCTGCCACCCGCCGTCCCCACCCCCTTGCCGGGTCCGGAGCTCCTCACCACCTATGGGGTTATGGTGCTGCTCCAGGTCTGCATCGCCAGTATCATCTCCTGGTTCAGCTGGGGGGCCTATCTCATCTATGCTCCACAGCAGAAACTGCTAAAGCAGGAATGAGTTGATTTGGGTAATGGGTTGAGCAATGGGCCTAAACACACATACACTTTTAAACCTCCTAAAATATATATATTTGACTTTGGTTTTCATAAACTGTAGCTTTTTTAGATTTGTAATGTCATTTTCATTGCACTGATGAGTTTTTTTTATTCTTTACTGATACAACTTCCTCACTGACTGATGGAGACCATTGATTTGTTTGTCCTTTTTTTAACTTGAACCCTGCTCTATGGACTCAAACATTGATTTTAATAGGATAGAGTTCAGCAGGCTTTTCCCTCATTTGGGTTGGCTGCACAGGACTCTCAAGGGACTTCTAGAAGCTACAGTATGTTCTGTAGTAAGATGAAAATTCCAACTCCCATGAGGCACAAAGAAAATCAGGGAATGCTTTTGAAGGGACACTCTCAATGGGATCCCGTTAGCCAGATATGTTGGCCTTTTAAGGTTGACTTTGGTGTCAGCTACAGAAATGTGATTTAAAAACACTCAAAATGTGTTTGGTTTTCTTAGTTTTGAAAATTGTTTTACTCGTTACCTGCCATTGTTGAAAAGTGACATCAGTGGTTGCATCTAATCACGGACCAATCAAGATGCAGCAATCAAGCTGCTTCATGTACTTATATGCCATCAATATCAACCAGGTGATGTTATTTCTTACCTAGGACGCATTGAGACATAAGTGCAATGCGGGTTTTTTAAAAGTGTTTATAATTTAGAAAGCATTTTGAGTGTTTTCAATGCTGTTAGATATGGCAGAATCCAATGTCAATCTCATAATGCCAAGTCTTACTAGCCAGGGATCCCTTAATCACCTCACATTTAACTACAAATCTGGCCTGTATTTCTGCCTTGAATGTCATCCTTCACTGTTATAATGTTACACCATTATTCTTTCTTTCTCTCTCTCTCTCTCTCTCTCTTGTTCTCTCACTATCTCTCCTGTTCTCTCTTGCTCGCTCATGTCTCATTTCCTTTGTTTTTCCCATGAGCCCTTAAACAGGAAGTCAAAGAATTACAAACAGGATAAAATGGCTGAGATGTCAGGTCACCCTGACAAGGGTTAGATCTTGTGTGGTGATGCGCTTTAGCTTCTGAGGCCTTTGTGACTCACCAGTCATTAGTCCTTTAAGATCTGTGATGTGATGTACAGAACACACACATAAATAATTCACACATAATGCTTTAGGGAGCTGTAATGGAGAATGTTGATATTTTTGGTCATTGCCGTATAGATAGCAATTTATATTGATCCTAATCTATGCATGTCTTATTATAAATCTGTAGGTGCTTGCTTAAGCAACAGAAACAGGAATGGTGCCTTTAAGGATACAGAGTTCAGTTCAGGCAATGAGAAGGGTGTCCATCTGTTTGCCTGCTGGCTAACAAATATACAGTGGTTTCCTCACTAATATTTAAGCCATACGTAAAATTAGCAAACATATCGCTACTCCTTATTTTATTATTACTTATATGCTATTTGTTCTTATTATTACTAGGTAATATGAGCAGTAGTCCTGATACGCTTATCAGGTGTTATAATCACTAGCTTCCACTCACTCTAGGCACTGGATGCTTTCAGGAAGTGGCGGTGATGGTGATGTTTGGGAAATCCTGTGGATAGTATACTGGCTGCATTAGGCTATCCAGGGACAGGAACAGACAAAGCACCAGTGGTTCTTAAATGGATTTGCCTTGGGACCCCCAACTTCCTATTGCCAGTAAGATGCGACCCAAATGTTCAACCCAACTCGGTCTTGGTAACACCCGCCAACAAGCAACTGATATGCAGGGAATGGTATATCCTTTTAAATTTTTACAACTAACAAGTAATTGGATTAGATATCTACTTTTCTCTTGCAACATTTTGAGGTCTGCATATCATATTTCTGTAAATATATGCAAGTAATAGCTTTTTTTACTTTTATTTCTAAAAGCTTAACATTATATCTGACAGTCATTTTTGTTAACCACAATCGCTATTACCCACCCATAACGGTTCTAATTTTGGGTCCCTGCCCACCAGTTAAGAAACCCTGCTCTAAACCACTTCCTGTGAGCGTAGTGAGATGGGGGAAACTACTGAGGTTCTTTTCATTTTGGAAAGGCTGCTTGTTTAAAGGCAGGATGAAAAAAGTGGTAACACTGTGAAATTAGGCTGCTGTAAAAAGGTCTCCAGTAGGCCTTTGAGTTTGGGGATATGGGTTTTGGGGTTTCTTTGCTGTCATACATGCCATCCTTTTTGGAGACGGGGAACACTCAAATCTCAAATCCTCCAGTTTTAATAAAATAAATGGTTGAGTTGAGTACTCAACAAAGCCTGTAAGTGAGCTTTGCTTTCCAACTCGCACGCAAGTGAGCTCTTTGGCAACTTGCGGTGTATGTGAGATACATATTAATTGAGGGGAGGTGAAGGAGCTGTGAGAAGTGGAACATGACCCAAGTCTTTTCTTGTCTGACTTAACACTGTCTGTGTCACATCTTTAATTAAAAAGACTGAGCTGTTTGGCTGAGATCTTTCAAATGTCCCTGTTGCAAGGCTCTAACACCTCATTCATACAGCAGTCTGTACAACCTGTTTTTGGTCCGTTTTTCAAGTGCATGTTAACCAGTGTTTGTATAAGTACCTGAAGTACCAGCGTTGGGTAAACGTACAGATACCCTAACAAAAAGTAATTTTTTAGTAGGTAGTAGTTATCCACAACATGTTACTCTTGTAAACGCCCAAAATATCTCATCTTTATTGTTCTTAAGAACAAGAAGTAATCTATAATTTAATGTAGGCCTACTTATGTAAAGAAAGTAAATGTATAGGACTTGCAAAGTTTTTTATCAATTGGCTTTTAGCTTGTCTATTAGATATCTATTAGATTTTCCTTAAAGGTCTCCTTCCAAAATAAACCGTTTAAGACTTGATTTTTTTACATTACCATAGGTCAGCCCAAGTTGTACTTCTATGCTCAACTTCAAAATGCTCTCCTACCCCTGTGGTCTGTATTCGCCTGTGATAGAAAACTGCCGGGAAAAACGAGCAAATCGGAAAAGCCGTGCAAGCCTACGTCACATTGAACATTAGCTATGCAGTTAGCCCGCCCTCAAGAAAACGTTAGGCTGCCTGCAGACAGACCCACTAGAGGGAGCGTCACAGTGTTGTTAGCCAATCAGAGGTGATACATTTGCATATCATTAATATTCATAAGAATCCTCTCGAGCTATCCCTGCTCTAAACTAAAATAGCTTGAAACAAGACAACCACAGCATATTTTTGTCGAAACCAACTCTCACGACATTATTTTAGACAAGAGACCACCACAAAATTAATGAAAATACGATGGAATGACACCTTTAAGTCATTCAGAATAACTTTGTTTGTGATGTTACTAAAGCAGGCCCTATTTGAAATGAAATGCTAATATTATTTTCTTTTGTCTTTTAAGTTATACAACTGCTGTTAAGCCATCAGCAGGAGGTCCTTCAGCCCTAATTGAGTAGTCCTAGTCTTTATGTCCTCAGGATACAAAGTAGTTAACAAATTCAACATGTGCAGCAAGGTGTCATTTTAACCAGAGCACTGACCTAGGAGGCCGGCTTTACACTGAAGGTTTTTGAAATCTCAGCCACAGCTCAGCTGGTTTTGCACAGAGACACAGACCTGTTGGTCTTTATTGCAACCAACTACGGGTTTTTCACACCAACAACGGCTTACCATTTGGATGTGGAAGTTGCTCTTATCTGAAACGTGTGTGTCGTGTGAGTCTACGTGTGCAAATGATGTTTTAGATTGTAATTCATAGATTAAGTCTCTCTGCCTTGTACTGTGTTGATCTCTACTTCTTCCCATGATGGATTTCATGGAATTTCCCTGCCAGCTTCAGGATTAGCAAGAAACAATGCAAGTTTGTTTGTTTGTTCAAAAATGGTCCAGAGGGGAATATTTTGCAATTGTCTAAACTGTATGAATTGTTCAATTTTTTAGTATTCTTGATTAGAAGCAAGTTATCCCTTTGAACCACTGAATGTCCATTCAGTTTTCTTCAGTTTTGTTTAGTTTTTTTTGTTTGTTTGTTTGTTTGTTTTCATTTAAATGAATCTGTACCTGTGCTCTGCTGTCAAAGGTCCCATTGGTGACAAGGATGCTCTTCCTAGCAAACACAGATTTGCATGTTGGTGGCCCAGAGATGAATTATGGTATTTTTTAATCTTACGTTTGTTTGACCTATAGATGATAAGGTTGGTATTAATAAGAGGCTAATTGTGACCATTCTATTTTGTTAATAACAATTTATAGCTTAATAAATATTTCAATGATGTTACTCTGTCTATTAAAGTGTGCACTGTTTTTTCACATGTATGATTAAGTAATAAAGTGGGTGGTTTTATTATCATATTTGGTTTTATCATAAAGTGAGAAGTGAGGAAAGATATCTTAGAGAGGCCTGTTCACATCTCTGGTTCAAACGTGTCTCATTTGGAATTATTCAAATGTGCCCTGTACACTAAATGGGTTGTCTCCAACACTTTGCATGCACTTATTTGAGAAGATAGATTTATATCTTTTTTCAGTTCCACAATTGGTTGGTGTTTATGGGTATACAAAGAGTGTGTGTGTGTGCGTGCACGCGCACGCATGTGTGAGTGTGTATTTTCAACAGTAAATGTCAGTGTTGACTAGTAGCAGCAGCTGGTTACTCAGTTGCATGAAACCTTCCTTCCCACTATCGCTCATTCTCTTTCCTTCCTTCCTCCCTGTCTGCCTGTCTTATCTCTCTCACGGGGGGGTGTATGGTGCTTCGTGTATGCTTCTATATTGCTTGGTGCCAGCAACTGATGTATTTAGGAGACGCTTTTATCCTAAGTCTTTGTCAATTATCAGTTGGTTCAGAGCCAGTCTCCCCTAGAGCAATTTATGGTTAAGTGCCCTGATCAAGGGCACAGCTGTGGCTGCCGGGATTCGAACTCATAAGGCTACTAGCATGTCAACCAGTTTCCTTAAACACAACGCTACCACTGGCATCTTTATTTACCATCTATTACCTATTCATTTATCTAAATTTATCTATCTCATTTTCTCCCTTTTGCTCAAACAGTAGAAAATCCCAGTCACATGCACACAAGAAGATTTGGACAAAAGCGTCTGCTTGCACAGCAGTGGCCTGAGAGAGGCCTGTAGGGGGACAGATAAAGGCAGGTATTAAGAATGAATGAGAGAGGGAGAAAAGGGGACGTATTCTATTTCTCTCTCTCTTTTCAATTTGGCTGCCTGCCCAATCTCTCTTTGTCCTCACCACCTTAAGCCCTGGAAATTTCTCTTGTACAGTGTGTGTGTGCATGCGCGTGTGTGTTTGTCGGTGGGTGGTTTAGTGTGACATGGGGGATCGGAAAATTCATTGTGATGACATTGGCTTGAGGACTAAGCACACACAGGAGCTTACATCACAGACACATGCGTGAGTATTTTTAATTCCTGATCGTTATGAAGATATGTACTTCCATGTTGTTTATGGAGGTGTCACATGACCAGAAACAACCGTTGGCCTACCACAATGCATCATAATGATGACCATAACTCACACTACAGCTGTCATCCCGACAGGAACTGTTGTTTGCCACTGGAGGGCAATGTTGAGTCATATTAGACTAATGGGAGTGCAGTGGAGGTGGATTGAAAATGGTAGCAATTCAGAGAAAGCACAGCTCAATTTGATCTCAGTGGACAATGAATGCCCTTTTCGGTGTAAACATTTTTATTCATCTTCATCATAATTTATAAAAGTAAATGTAACTCAATGGTTACAGTATAAGATCTTGTGTATAAAAATACAAAAACAAAGTATAATTTCTGACAACATACACTCAGCCGAATGCTTTAATGGAGGTCAATCAGCTGATATGACTGAACATGATATCTGCTCAGTTGTAGTACATACTTGAGGTGCACTGACTGGGTATACCAAGAGTATATACTTGTGATGTCTGAATTACATAATCACAATAAGGAGCAATTTCAATTTGCATGTTTCCCCCTAAAAATTCATCTAGTGGAACGTTTGCCTTAAACTTGTCGGGCTGGTAACACATCTTCCCCAGGTTCCGCTTTGTGTTTTTGGTCCCTGAACGGCATCGTTCGGCGTGGCCCATCTCTGCTTAGCACTGTGCCTTGGCGATGGAGGCCAGAGCCTTGGCATGCACGGTCTTATACAACAGAACAAAGCTGCTGGGTTGGAGGATTCCTTGACCGTCTGCTCCCACCTCACCCATGATTACGTAGTTGGTTCCTAACAATCATGGAAATTACATGAGTTACACATCAGCGTAAATAAATAAATCTTTCGTCAGAGGTTGCGTGACCATTCCATTCTCTGTCTATGTAGAGCAGTAGTATTAAGTTGTGTGGAGTTGTTTGAGTATCTGTTAATGTTTATGTTATGGGTGTTTTGAGTGTGTGTGTGTATGTGTGTGTGTGAGAAGGAGTGAAAGGTAGGAGAAGAAGAGTGAGTTCTGTGCATGTACCTTTCTTTACTGCCGGGCACTTCTTACAGGTAGCGGTGAGTGTGACTGACATGATGGGGCCTCTCTTGTTGACCTTCAGTGCCCCAGCCTTGTACATTTTAATGATGGAAACACCAACCTGCAGGCTGTCCTGTGGTCCTGGCGTCACTGTGGTCACCCTACCCGTGAGCACTAACAAGAGAGTTAACGTTAAAACCTACAGTATATAGGAGTGTGTGTGTGTGTGTGTGTGTATGTGTGTAAGTAAAGATATGTACATGTTTGTATGTGTGTGTATTTGTGTGTGAGTGAGGATGTGCATGCATGTCTGTGTGTGTGTGTGAGTGAGTTTGCGCGTGAACGAGTGTGTACGTGATTGCGCGTGCGTGTTTGTGTGTAAGTGAGTCAGTGTGTGTGCGTAGGCTTCTAAGTAGTGTGACCTAATGAAAAATAACTTAAAGACAGAGACAGAAGAAAAATCTTCAAATCTACAAATCCTTCTATCTCCCACCCACATGAAACTCCAAAGTCAAATTAATATACATTTTGAAATGGAATTTCACACTGGCTGTGCCACTTGTTTTTTTTTTTGACAAACGCGCTGGAAAACAACACTTTTCTGAGTGGCTCTGCCGTCTGTCACCTTAGCAGAGAGAGTCTCCCATGATGCACTTGCCGCGGGTGCCGGTCTGGTGGTGTCAAGAATACACCGACGCCTTGCTGCTGTGGTTCTGTTGTCCGCGGCAAGTGCGGGGGGAGGCCCATTGGTTGGCGAACACTTGCTCCCACAGTCACAGAAACAGTGTCCATGACAACTAAGTGTGGCTGCTCCCGAAATAGCCCCGAAAAAAAAAAGGAAGGAAGGGAGCGAGTCGAGGAGGAGTCAGTGGAGGGAGTCAGTAAGAGGTAGAGATTGTGTGACAAAAGGATGTAGAGAGTGATGAGAGTGTGTGTGTGAGAGAGAGAGAGAGGGAGAAAGAGAGTAAGGTGACTCACCAAAGTGACTTGGGCAGAAACTGGACTGCATGGTGCCTGCCCTCTTACAAACTGGTGAGCATGAGGGATTTGCTGCTGCAGTGTTATAATACAGAAGACAATTATAAGCACACCTAGCAGACATAGGGACACACACACACACACACAACCATTTGGACATATAGACAGGCTCAGCATGCACATGCTCACACATACCCACACACCTCAAGACACCTAGGATGTAGTTGCATGTGTAAAAAAAACACCAAGTCCAAAATGACACAATACAGTTACACACCACACACACACACACACACACACACACACACACACACACTCACTCACTTACACAGAGCTGTAATTTACTCAGTTATGTAATTGATCTCGACTCACATTGCTTGGGTGCCCTCACTGCAGGCTTGCTCGTGGGTTTAACAGCAGGTTTGGAAGTAGTTTTCGGTGTCCTGACTTTTGGCTTGGCTGTGGGTTTTGGAGGCTTGACGACAAGCTTAGTTCCAGGCTTTCTAGTGGGCTTAATGGGTCTGCTTCCTGGTTTGGAAGTGGGCTTTGGAGGTTTGGTTGGTTTCGGACCGGGTCTAGTGGCAGGTTTAGGCGTGGGTCGTGGCTTTGGTGTTGGCTTGGGCTTTGGGGCCGGTTTTGGTTTTGCCGTTGGCTTGGGTTTTGGGGACGGTTTTGGTTTTGGCGTCACTTTCGGTTTTGGCGATGGCTTTGGTTTCAGTGACGGCTTTGGTTTGGGTGTGGGCTTTGGTTTAGGTGTAGGCCTCACACCTGGCTTAGCTGTCGGACGGACCGGCTTGGGCTTTGGAGTGGGTCGGGATCGGGGCTTCGGGGTCGGTCGGCGTGGCATGGGCCTGGGCTGAGGTCTGGCCGGTTGCGCTGGAGTGGGTTTGGGTCTCGGGGCAGGTTTGGCAGTAGGGCGGGCTGGCTTTGGAGGACGTGGGCTGGGGCTGGGGCTGGGCCTGATGTGGACTGGGCCCAACTCCAGACGGGGGCCCGGGGCGTGGTCGATGTCCCTGGTGGGCACTCTGGAACCCCGAGGGATACTGTTGTAGTGGGCCATGAAGCCAGCTTTGGTCACACTCAGGTCAGACACAAACTGAACTAGGAGGTCATTACCATTAGTCACCACAGTCCTGCAGTGAAACAGAGAGAGAGTTTGTGTGTGTGTGTATGAGAAAAAGAGAGAAGAAGAGAATGAAATATGTGTATGTGTGTGCGTAAGAGAGAGAGAGAGACAGAGAAATAGTGTGAGAGAGAGAGTTTATATGTGTGTGTGAGAGAGAAAGTGAAAAATGAGAGAGAAAGTGTGAGTGTGAGTATGTGTATGTGTATGAGAGAAGCATTTTTGTAAGCAAATTTGAATGGTATATGTAAATATGGGTCCATGATAAAAAAAAGAAACAGCCTTTAAGGCTTGTCTGTTTGTTCCATATCAAAATGTGTGTGTGCATGTGTGTGTGTGTGTGTGTGTGTGTGCTTTAAACTCACTGTGGTACTGTATCCCCACAGAACTTCCCTATTCGCCGAGAGTCATCTGTCTCCCCACCGTTAAAAAGCGCCACATAGTCATAGCGACAGTACATATCCGGCTCCAGATCCAACTTTTCAAATTTCACTTCAATCACCTGGGAGAGGGATTTCATAGTATTCCGCAGATGGAAAAGCAATAAACACACACACACACACACACAGGCACATGTACTATCCAAATAAATCTCTCAGTCGCTCTGGCACTCCCCCTTTTCCTCTTACCCAACCCCTGTGTACACATGCCCACCCATTTGAATGGGGTCTTTTATCGATGCCTCGTCATAGGGTTGTGGTCAGGTGGAATGGGCACGCGCACGTACACACACACATGTAACCACACACCCCATCCTCCATCACACACTGCTAGAATCTAAAAGCTTACATAATTCACAGGTCATGACTGACATTTTCTAGAACTAATCTACCCCACCTTTATTTCAATGGGCCCCCAGTTGACATTTAAGGGACAAAAGGCCCCATTTAAAGCACTTATGACCACAGACAACCTTGCTGCAATTGGAGGTAAGTTTTTTTTCCCAACAGTCGCATCTCAAACAACAAGGGGAGGGAGATAGAGGGAGAGAGGAGAGAGAGAAAGACACAGAGAGAGAGAAAGATTGCACAGCTTGGCGAGAACAATTGTGTGAAATGTGTGGTGAAAAAGCCCCTAACCATGTTGGTTTCCACGGAGATGTGCCACGAGCAGCTGATGCCCGCTGGGTAATCAGACTCGGGCCAGTTTGGCGTCTTCACCGACCCTGAGGCTTTGGTGAGACGGCCTCCACAGAACTGGTTCTCTGAGGAATGGGTCGAGGGGGTTGGTGTGGGGTGGGTGAAAGCGTGGAAGATAGTTTGGTTCTTACTCATCATTATTAAAGCAGATTATCAGAGGGAAAGTCAGTGTAAATCAATATGCATCCCAGTTGTTTCAATCACCACTCACTGTCGGAAAACGAACAAAAGAACACACAAGACACAACACACGCCAGATAACTAGGCGGCAGCTAACATTAAGCATGATGATAGGGACAATAAGGACATTGATTTGACAGTGATTTCTCTTTTAACTTGCAAAAGACAGAACTGACTTGTATTCAAAAGACAGAGATGTGGGCAAAAAGGTATGTCTGCAAAAATATGTTTTGAAACCTGACAAGGCTGTGCTCAGCTCAGTGAAAGGATGAGAGACTATATGAAACCTGACACAATGTGAGTCTTTGCTTGTTCAAACTAATGCATTACACACTTTACTATTCTGGTATTGTAAATAGCTATCTAGTTTTTGAATTCTAATGTCCCCTAGGTAGCTGTAAATCCTAAACCCTCAGAAAAGGTCAGTTGGCAGGCAGCTTTTTGAGTTTTCAGGGTTTATGGTCGATGGGACTTTGGACTTCAGCCATACGCCATGAATGAGTGAATGTTTAGAGGTTTTGCGTTTACCATCCACATGTGGCTTTCCTCCACTGAAGTAGGCCAAGAAGCCTCTGCCGCCAGTACCGCCATCTGTCACCATCTCGATCATCATGAGGTTGGAGGTGGAGATTATGGCGCCGGGTCGGAACGTTCCGCAGAAACGCCCGAGCTTCTGCGTTGTGTGCGTGTGCCCATTGTACACGTCCACGTAGTCATAGCGACAGGTGGGGTCAGCTTCCAGGTCGAAAATGCGGAACTGGAGCATCACCACATGACCATCTGGCACCTGATGAGAGGTTGATGTTAGTCCACCCAACACAACAACACTAAATCAAACAAGTCAGTTTCACTGCACCTAAGCATTAACTCAAGTCTGCCTATTCAAAATTGTCAGAAATCTATTTGTGGTTTTCAGAATTTCAAGAGCAATTAAATAATTAAAATCATTATGGCCACTGTATTTCAGTGTATATAGAACAGAAAATTTAAGTCTCTATCTAGAACAAATGTTTTAAGTCTCTATAGAGTAGAATAGCTAAGAGAATTAGTCAGAAATGTGGCAAAGAAGAGAACCCATAAGCAAGACTGGCAATCTTATTTCTGATGCTGAATTATACACCTTATGTTCCCACCCCTATTTCAGATGCCTATATGGTTGACTAGACCTCCTCTCACACGTTTCTGTGTTTCTGGAGCCATCTTTGAGCGCTGGCACTCTTTTAATGCTCTGACACCCTAGTGAGGTTTAACATCTGAATGTTGCTGTTAAAAAATACGCCACATTTGACACATTCCTTGTGTGCTTTATAAAAAAAATATGATGACAGCTCCTCTTGCTGAGGAACTGCCATGTCTACACACTCTCTGTTCTTAATTTGGGAGCGCTTTGAGACAACAGCAGTTGTTGCTCAATTCCTGTCATTTAATGATTCACTTTATCAGAAGTCTTGCATAAGAAAAGCAGCTTTGCACTGTATGTCCACATGTTCTGCTGTGAGGTACTGTAATAAAGACAGACGGCTAGATTACCAGAGTCTACTGACATTATCACCGCAAATTTCAAACATTTCTAGTTTATATTGTAGAATGGGATTCAGTGGAAAGTGTCTATTGCATCGACTGGGTCAACAGCCAGACAGTTTCCCACCCCCTGCTCTGCACATTGCAGAATGTAGACCTAATAGCAAATCAAGACCTTCATTTCATGCTGAGTTACATATGAAATTGCGAGAGATACACTGGTCTTTCCGTCTGGTCTGGCTGCTGTTGGGGGCCTTGTGATATAACAGTGGGGTGACTCACAGTGATGTACCAGGTGCATTTGGTGTTGGGCTTGTAGAAGGCGGGGAATCCCTCACTGCCCACGAACCCTGAATCAGTCACGATGTGTCCTCCACAGAGGAATATAGGTCTGGGTAGAGAGAGACAGACAGAGAGGAGTAGAGAGAAGGATTTGGAGGAAGAGGGAGGATATGAGGGTATTAGCCTTTATGAAGCAAGATGAGTTTGAAGGGAATTGAGGAGCAATGTCTGAGGAAAAGGGAAAGGGCTCTTCAGTGCTGAGATGGCAGAGCAGCCGCAGTGAAGGAGCATGAAATCAAAGATTTGCATGAAGTCAGGTTTTCTCTCTCTCTCTCTCACACACACACAGAGGCGTAACTACCGGTGAGCAGGGAGGGCAGTTGTTTACAGGCCCGGGGCGGATTGGGGCCGCACTAGCAATTTAAGAGTAAGTCAAGATCACAGGCTGTACAGACTGGGCCCTTTCATTGTAATAACGTACGTTTCTACTCAATGGTGCTTCTCTTCAATAATCTCTCCCAAATACAGTCTTAACTATCGAGGCAAATCACCATTCGGAATAGCCCATTTCAATTGGCTACAGTAATATATCCTCATCAGAATTACATACTCTTACACCATTTGAAGCATTCTATAGGTCTCTATATATAGGCTGTAATAATTATATACACAAATATGTTTGAAGTGATATTGAAAACATATAACAGTGATCCTGAAATAAACAACAACGATACATTTTCTGTAGTTTATTTTACATTGTGACTGGGAATTGTGGGATATGGTAGTGAACTGAACATGCATATTACAGGTAGCCTAGGCTACATGCTAAAATAAACCACTCACTGATCTTGTGAGTTTCGGATAAGTTTGCACTTATCTCGTGCTTTTCCTGACAATGACAGTGGCCTTTGCGGAGCGTTCATCTTCCAAGCTGAAACGAATTAAAAGCTCAATGGGACAGATTCGTGCCCTTGCGCATCCACTGGATCTTAATAATTTGATCGAAAACTTTGCAAAAAGGAAAAGAGGAAAGCCCAGAAGATGCAGCTATGATGTAAGTGAGTATTTTAACTATTTAAATGATGAGGTGTTGATTTTTTGGTTTATTGGGTGTTTATTCACTCCAAAGAGTGCAGTGTATGCATTTGTTGAGGTGCGCCGTCACCATTTTTTTTATTTTTTTTTTAAATTTGTGGTGTTGATCAGGGTGACTTCTGTCAAATTTCCCATGCGTTTGTCGAGGTGCACCGTCACTTTTTTTCATTTGTGGTGTTGATCTGGGCTAACGTTACTTCTGGAAATTTTCTCATTCTTTTTGCGTTAACGGCCTATTTATGGTAGGCTAGCCTTTTACTGGACACTGCATGATCACTTGTTGTATAGGGGGTCCTCCTTGATAATCTTGCTTACGGGCCCGATATTGGCTTGTTACGCCACTGCACACACACACACACACACACACACACACATACATACACACACTTAAACCACACAGCAAACAACCTTGTCTTGTTCTGAAATTCTGGGAAGGGCCGATTAACTTACACTTGCAAGCAGTTTTTTTTAATACTCCACAACTCTGCTACAGAGACTAAATTGCCGTAAAGCTTACCCTGTTACACATATAAACACACACACACACACACACACGCACATACACACACACTCACACACCTCTATTTATGCTGCAAAATAAAAGAGACAATTTTCTTGTAGTTCTTTCTTTGTAACACACTTATTCATTCATGCAACAGTTAACATTAGGCCTATACCCACATGCAGAAATCTGGTGGAAACCACCCAAACACCTCACAAAGTCCACATTGATGGTGCACATGTGCAATTACTACACGTTATATAATTTTCAATCCGCTCTCTCTTTTTCTATCTTCATTTCTCTTTTTTTTCTTCATTTCTCTTTCTCTTTCTCTATTTTTCAGTTTGTTGGAGCTGATCAAAGCTGCAGCTTTCATGAAAGAAATTTTATTTGCGGCAGTTCCGTCTTTTTAATAAACCTTTTAGTCTAAAAATAAACATTTTATAATTCCATTAGCTTTTGTAGAAACATGTTGGAGGCCAGGGCTGTGGGTTTTTCAGGCACCCTTGATAGACCACCGCATGAGAAGAGAACAGATGTCATTTGCATTCTCTGCATCTGTTTGTGTTTGGCTGTTTCTTTCGTTTTTCTCGTTGTGTGCATCTGTGCATTAATACATTTTCATTAGTTCTCGTTTCTCCTGGTTCCAAAGCCACACTGCATGAATTCATATGTGTGTGTGTGTGTGTGTGTGGTTGTGTATTTTGGGGTCGGAGTCTGTTGAAGCCTGAGTAGAGTACTTATTATCTCGACCCCATCTAAGGTGAATTTGTGAACACAGTCAGGTCAAAGGTGAGTGTTTCTCCTTAAACAACTTCAGGAGAATGCTTCCTGTCACCTTCAGTCACAAACAATTGTTCCCCTCGCTCTCTCTCTCTCTCACTTTCTCTGTCTTGTTTGGCTTTCTCCTACTTTCCTTTTCTTTTTCTCATCCCCGTCTCTTTAATCCACTCAATCTTTGTGGCGACTCCAGCTGAGCTCTGTGGACTCTATGCATAATTCTTAGAGCACCCAAAGCCTCAGAATGCATCACTCTGACCAAGGGCAGCTGTGTCCAAAAAACCTACCAATGCACCATTCCATTTCCTTGAAATAACATGCAACAAAAATATATTTTGTGTGCCTTTGTCTGGAACTAAGAAGACAGACAAATGTTTTGCTGTGTCTTTTTACATGCTGGACAAAGCCTGCTTGACAGAAACAGGTAATGTTTATCATGGCTCAGTTTGTCAGTTTGTGTTCATAACCAGCCTTCATAAGTGGACTGAAAGATTCAGATTAAATTTTGTAAGTCTGAAAAACTGGCAAAATGTGAATATTGACAATGAATTTTTTAAGTAGAGAAACAGAGAATAGTGCTCATTTAGATGGTATGCAAGACTGGAAACAGTTCAGTGGAAAAAAAGCAAAGAGAGCTTGAAATACTTGTGACAACAATAGCACAGACAGCCACACATACTGTATACAGACACACACACACACACACACAGAGCACACACCCAAAGACACATACACACATTAGCAGGCACTCTCTCTCACACACACAAACACACACACACACACATCTTACCTTGTGAAGTTGGTCTGACCTTGGCCCTGGCCCCGCACCCATCCTATCCCCAGCAGCAGCACGGTCCACACACACACCCCACACACTCCACTCCTCATCCTGCTGTGCCACGGAACAAGGGACCCGCGAGGGGCGAAGCCAAGGAGGACGAGAGGAAAGAGAGGAGAGGAGAGGCGTGGAGAGCCAAAAGGCGGAGTGAGGGAATGAGGGATAGCCTCAGTAAGGACAAAAGAGTGAAAAGTGAGGGAGAGAGGGATGTAAGAGTGAAAGGAAGGAGTGGGAATCACAAAGGGAAGAGAATGGATTTAAGTGCATTTAATCACTCCCAGATGACCATGGACACAGGTCGTGCTTGTGTTAGATTAAAAGTGGGATTATATATATTTTTTAGTTTTTCCATAAAACGCCAATTAAATAAATGATCACAGAGAGCAGACATACAGAAAAACAACACAGCAAAAACAAGCTAAAGCTAACCTGTATTTGTTGTGTCTTTGTTGTGTTTCATTATGTGTGGCAGCTTTTTCCCCAGGCCTCTGTGTAGAAATGCCTGGCTGGCTACTTCATTAGAGTGCAGAACAGACTCAAACTGCAGACCTGACTGCATATTATACTGCTGCTGCGTTGCAGATCAAGTTTAGAAAATATGCTTTTTACAAGTGTACATGTGTGTGTGTTTAGGAGTGTTTTTCTGTGTGTGTTGCAAGGTCTCCACACAGAACTCCAGTGTATGGGGTGCACATAATGATTGCCTCTCTGTTAGTCATGAAAAGCCCACTGAAAACCACAGTTTCCTCCTCCCTACACGCGCGGCCAATGACACTGAGGGGACTATTATGGCCTGGTCCAGACGTTTTCAAAATGAGACAGGGAAGAGGTGCTGCTCCTAGGACTGAAGACTGAAGAGATTCAGGATTTCAGGAGATACCTAAAGGGTATTTCAAGAAGGTGGGCACGTGGTAAACCTGGGTAAGTTAGGGCGGATATAGGTTCACCTCGTAATAAAAGCCAGAAGTCATTTTTGCTCAACTATTGAAAGCCAGAAGACTCCTCTTAGCAGGTTTACCACCTTCTCTAGGCTTTTAGCCTGGTTTATGATTCAACCTATTTGGAAACCCCTAAATCTAATTTTAGGTGAAAATAGATGGTTGCCTTTTGCTTATATTCCCACATGCACATTAATGCATGCTTTGCGGGCAAGATTAACACATAATATTAGCATGTCCAAAATGTTGCATTGTGGAGTACAGTGCAGTATTTATGTATTATTTTCACAAATGCAGTTTTTTAGGAACCGGACAACTACAGTAGGCTACTTTGTAAAAGCAAGCTTGCTTTCTTGTTACTCCGAGGGCCAATTATTACACTGTGAGAGATTTAAAAAGGACCAAAATAAAACGGATTAGGCCAAAACTTAAGGACATTCACCCTAAAACGGCCCACAGCGACACACTGCACGCAAGTGGTCCCATGCAGCACCATGTTTTCATTGCTCAGTCTGGTCTAGTGTGCAGCAAAGAAGGAATGTGGGGCATGGACCGCCCTGCTATTACCGACAGGCTTTATAAACTCCTGGCTTGACCCACATTCATCTATAAACATCACGTGCCCCATAACAGTCATTATCACATTCAGTGTGTGTATGTGTCATAAATGTCTGTGTGTGCGCAAAGAATGTAGTCTACATATGGCCACATAATCAAGGGTTTGGAAATGTAACGACAACGTGACTCATATGTGTGCCTGGTGAACCCAAACCTGTATTCTGCATGTATGTTGTTTGTGTATGGATGTCTATAGTATGTGAGAAGCACAGCACGGCCATGTAGAAGGCTAGTGCTTTTTTGAGCCCGAGCGGTGGACATTCTGGTGGCCTCCTAGGGCAGCCTGTGGTTTGAGTATAAAGGAAAAATATTTCTTTCCTCCCTCTCTAAAAATAAGACTGCATCTGGACCATGTGATCCAACCCAACGCACCGTAGCTCCAGTAAAGATTTGACCAAAGAAAGAAATGAGACAGTTAATATAATTATTTTATTTTTTTCAATATAAAGAAATTCACAAAAAAATACAAACGGTTTAGAACTACTGAAGCAGAGAATCACATCACCCTTAAAGGACAGACAGGATATCAGAGAGATGACAACCAGGACAACAAGTTGCAGCAGCCAATGTAAGCTTGAGACATTTAAAAAGATGACCACTAGAGAGACGCAGAGAGAGAGTAAGAGAGAGAGAGAGAGAGAGAATAACAGAAGAAAGAAACAAAGTGTGAGAAAGAAAGAAAGAAAGAAAGAAGGAAAGAAAGAGGGAAAGAGAATATCAAGAAGAGTCTGCCTTATCTGGACTCCTCATGGTTATTTTTGGCCATATTGTCCAAAGATTCACTTTGTCACCATTTGCATGTCCTCAGGGGCCCAAACTGTGAGTCCACTCACATTCTCCATGTCAGTTGGGAAATTTTGGCTCAGGCTGTAGAACAGGCATTGGCCATTGGCAGTGTCCCCAATGCCATTCTGTCCAATCAGGAGCTATTGGCCCCTACAAGAGGCCACATACTGTAGGTGGTTACGTCTTAAAAGTCAATGAGGAGTCCTGGAATGCCCAACCAATGAGTCTCCACTTGTGCATCTTCCAATATACATGAGCGTGAAATGTGAACAGGAATAGGTGCCTGGCTAAAGCTCTTCTAGCAATCGAAATGCTCCGTCTGCGAACGATACACGCCTGTTACCATGACGATAGAATTGGTTTTCTTCAACGGAACGCTTGTGTTGTAATGTGTTCCATGTCGGTCTCTGAACAATCCATTGGTGGATTTCACAAAACCTCGTTAAGACACAACACATTTTGGAAAGGATTATCTGTACAAGTATATATAAAAAATGGTTATGAGACAGTAAACCTGCTTGTTTTAGGGTGTGTTTCTGGATTTTGGTCATAGGCAGACTGCTTTCACAGACCTTTGTTTTTATCTCTGCTACAAAAATAAGTGTTTCCAAAACTTTCTGCAGACACAATTTTGAAAAAAAAAAAAAAAAAAAAAAAAAAAGCCAAACAACATTTGCACTTTTCCCTAGGCAGCATTCCACAGAAGAACACACAAGAGGTTCGAGCAGGTACACCCCCCCATTTTCCAGCCAAGTAAAACTACCCAGCAGAAATTAACCTTACTGGACTGAACCAAAACATTTCATGTTGGGGGAGGGGGATGGGGGCACAGGGGTGCAATATTACTGCTACAACACAATACAGTGGCAATGTCACCTTTTATAAAAACAAAGAAAAAAACATCATTCATTTGCCTACTGTCTTCTCATATTTGATTGTACTTCTGAAAAGCTGCTTTGAGAGAAAAACAACGTTACACCAGGAGACATTACAAGCCTGTACCATACTATGACAAACAACAATGTCCCTTGGCTGAAGTCTTCAGGCTGAAGGCATCAGAGCCTTATGAGTCTGCCAGTAAAGAAAAACTTCAGTGGCTGAGGCCTCCCTGATCTTGAGAAGATAAACAATGAGCAAAAGTGCAGTGAGTTTCTTCAGATCTCATTCTGCTGGTCCAAAATGGTGCTGGCGTGCAAAAGTTAGTGTGTCATTTCTGTGACTTTCCCCTGCTCAGTTTGTGACAACGCCATTTCCTGCTCCTCTGATGCCATTTCCTGGTCTTTGGCCAGCGTCATGTCCGTCTCAGTGGCCTCAACCACCAACACCTCCTCCTCTTCCTCCTCTCCGACTCGTTTTCCTCTCAGCTCACCTCCTCCTCCTCCCCCACCCTCTCTGCCCTGCTCCCCCTCGAGCTGCTCCGTCTCTACCTCCCCCTCGCCCTCCTCCATGGCAGTGTCAGCCTGGGCCAGTTTGTCGGCGGCGGAGGAGGCGCCCTCCTCGGCTGTGGCGAGGACGCTGCAGAGCTCCATCTCGTGGATCTCCACATCAAAGGGAGGTGCTGGGGGCATGGAGGTGGGAGACTTGCACCCTTGGCATGCCTGCACCAGAAAAGAAAGAGGTGGTGTACAAACAACATTAGATAAAAATACTAAAGGAAAAAATCTCCAGAACACCTCGTTGATTATGATATATGGCTTTATTGTGTCTGTTAGTACTATGCAAAATATAATCAAAAATGCAAAACTATACTTCTGATGTTTGGAAATATTGAAGTAGCTGGAGGAACTGCCTGTTGGTTATTATAGACTTTGAGTGTTGTGCATGGCATATGTACAAGACTAGGACAAAAATCAGTGTTTAAGAAGCTTATTTTTCTACTGACTGATATGTTAATGGCACGGGGAAGGCGTCCGGTACGGATCCACGGGTGGACTTGGCTCAGCTCTCTCTTCTGCTCCTCGGTGAAACGCGGCTGGTGTTTTTGGAGAGCCCGCAGGGCCATGCGGTCCTCACGCAGCACCGTCTCGCGGTCTCTGTGTTACACACACACACACCCACACAATGTAACTTCACACATCTCTTCAAAACTTCAACACTCAAGTGTTCAAATAATGTTCAAATATCTATCAACTGACATATACATGAGAACCTGTATGCTTAACAACGCTTTACAAACTGGGCCGGCTAAACAGACAATGCCTTTAGGGTGGCGAGTCTCTTTTATTGACGAGCAGCGTCCCTTCTTGTTGCGTGCATGGACACATGAGCACACCTGATGGGGAGCTGGTAGGTCATCATGACCTTGTCATCGGTGTTGGCCATGAGGAGCCAGATAGGGTCCTGGAGCACGCACTTGATGAACTGGGCCTCGCCGTCGCCCCCCGCTGGCTGCTTGCGGGAGTGGTCGTTCTCCGACGAGTCAATGCTGCCAAAGTACTTGCTAGTGTGACTGCTCTGGCTACTCCCTGTAAGGGGGGCAGAGGGAGGACGGAAGGGGGGTGGGGGAGTCGTGGGTGTGGGGGGAGGGAGGGGGGGGAGAGAAACACATCGAGAGGAGACAGTCAGAGGTGACTTGAAACACAACGGCAGCTGAGAGGATACTCAGGAGTGTTGAATCAATGGAGTGGCTATTTAAGAAGCCTCTTCTAAGTCATGCGTCTGTAAACAAGTCTATGTATGTATATGGAGCTGTGTTTACACTGTACGAGTCCATATCTAGGGTCTCATATCCACTTCCACACAAAAGGTGCAATGAAATGAGGGAAAGGGAGACCAACGAATGACACAGATTTTTTTTCTCTTTCATCAGTATTAGCTGTAGAACTCAGATCAGGTTTTCATTATAAATAATAAAAAAAGGCAAGAAAATGTTTGTGTAAAAGATATTAAAATGGAGAAAGGGTTTTTCTTGCAACCTCTGAGACTAGTCAATGTAGTGTGCTTTGTGAGTTATTGCTTTGTGTGTATTACTGTGGTCTTTGAGAAACCAGCCTTCACTGAACATAGTAGTTGAAGCGTAACATACCCATATGCATCACAGAAAAACAAAATACTTGCTTTTTTGGGGCCAAACCTCAGACTCATATGCTGGTCTGTCTGCAGTTTTTAAGAATTCAAATATTGATTTGAACACTTATTGATTATTGTGGAAATATAGCATTGGAGTATAGAGTCCGCATTTGCTCTGAGTTCAGTGTAGCCCAGCTGTGAAAGTAAGTGAACTTTATAAAATTGTGCATCTGGTGAATGTGTGTGTGTGTGTGTGTGTGTGTGAGAAAAACCGAACGTTAAAGATCATTCGTTAGCCTTTGGGGGGAAGGGAGATCAGTCCAAGCGGGCAGTTTAAGGGGACGACTCACTGGTCCCGCTCCCCGATGAGCTGCAGCCATTGGAGCCTGAACCCGAGGACCCCAAGCCAGACCCTGAGGAGCCGGTGCCCGAGGACCCGGAGCCTGAGGCGGCCGAACCGGTGCCCGATCGGGAATCCTCCTGGAGCAGAAGGTCCAGGAACTCACTGGAGGTGGACATGGCGTCCTGGTTGGACTCATTAGCCTCGCCCTATAGACAAATGTAATCGAAAATAAAAAACAATTGAAAAATGAAATGAGATGAAAATGAAAAACAAACTGGTCATGCTAACCTGCATAGCATGCTAATCCATATAGTTTGAACTCAATAGATGTGTTTGGTATCTTTAAAATGGCAAACCACAGACAAAAAAATGTAAATTCCTGACTAGGTTAATACACAGAGGGTACATGTACATGAAAATACAATTAGTTTCTTCAACCTAATATTTCATTACATTGTGATCTTTACCACACTCATCAGCAAGGTTTAATACATGCAGAGCTTATATTCGCATTCTGGAAAGGACCTTAATTCACTTCGACACAAGCTCAGCAAAGGGCTTGAGGGGGTAACCCAACATGTCACGTGCACTCACATTTTCATTGTGTTTGGCGTCCTCAGATGCCCCTCTCTGATTGGTCATGCTCTGGCCGCTGGGCCCTCCCCCTAGCCCTCCGGTGGGCGTGGCCTGTTGAGCACCGGCCCCGTCTAGCCGGTTACTGGGGGGCTCTTCGAGCTGGAGAAGATTGAGGGGCGAGGAGCAGCGGCTGGAGGGGAGAAGCATGGACTCGTCACCCCCCTCCCGATCCCCTCCGGCCTCCCTCTGGCTGCTGGAGAGCGGGGTGCTGGAGCGGGACGGAGGCCTGGGGCCGTGTGCAATGGTGGGCGTCGGTATGGGCATTTGCGTCTGCTGAGTGCTTGGAGGCAGGGAGGCCACACCGCCGGGACCCACTCCAGTACCAGCCGTTGCCGCAAACGGTGCCACGAAGGCCGAGTTGGGGTTGTAGAAGGGCACAGCGCCAGGGGTGGCGGCGGTGGCTGGGGCGGCCGGCTGGGCGAGGGGGGCGTTCATCTGGGGGAACATGTAGTTCGGCAGCACCAGCGCCATCATGGGCGGGACCATCTGCGGCGCCATGGGGACATTCTGTAGGGGGAAGCGCAGGCCCGAGGACGGGTCAGCCAGCGGCTGTGAGAGTGGCGGGTACAGTGGGTAGAGAGGCAGCATGCCCGGCGGGTAGGGTACAGAGGGCAGGCTGGCTTGGGAGCCAACGGACGTGGGCCAGGACGAGGAGGTGGTCGGCGGACCCAGGGGAAAAGTGGCAGTGGGGGGGGCCCACCATGTTGGGCATGGGGGTGCCCGTAGTACCTCGCAGGGCTGGGCTGGCCCGGTCAATGGTCTCCTGGTGCTTCAGGCGCTTGCCACCTCGACCTCGACGACGGCCACTGCTGCCCGCGGCAGGGTAGTCACGGGAACAGCGCACCCCTGGAGAACAGACAACATACCATGATAACATTAAAAGTCAACAACAATTGACCCTCAGTTTTTGTTTAAACATTTCTTCTTTGTGAAGCACATTGAAATGCCTTGTATATGAAATGAAACTCCTACTAAATAAAAATACTAAATAAAACTTGTCTTGCCATGTAAATTTAAACCCTCTATGTGTAAGTTTTATTTTTTGCGTATGAGAATTTCTCCCATCTATCGGCGAAGTGGTATACTGCCCACGTTTTAATAAAATGCATTAGCCCTTCCCTTCCCACGGTCCTCATTTCCAATGGTACTCATTTTGAAAATGGCGGCACAAAATGGATATTCTCATTTGGTACCCAGCCACATCTATATATAAATGGAAATTACCAAGTTTACGGGAACACTACAATTTATTCATGCAGGTAATTACCATCGTTTTACATTATATTTTTAAAATAAAAAATTTATTTTTAATAAAAGACGAAGATAAATCCTACACATAATGGCTTTAAGGTCAAAATCATTCCCAAATATTAGCCACATTATAAATAGTCGCAAATATATATTATAACAAAGGAAAATTGTGGAACAGCAAAACAAAATCACTTCTGGCACAATGGAAGAGGTCCCATAACAGCCTGAATGAAAAGGAAAGAAGTGCTAAACTTATATTAGGCATTGTGTTGGGTTCACCTTCAGTTAAATCAAAAGCTACTGCTGTATTTCAGCTGTCCATTTGACTGTCATTCCTCAATACACTCATAGAAGTCTCAATTATCTTGCCTCTGACAACCTAACTGCATCTTTTGTGTGTCTGTGCAGTATGAGTGTGTGTGTAGTTTTCCTGCGAAGTGTCATGTCTTCGCCCACGTATGTTATGTAACGCGATAACCACAGCAGGGACTGGAGGGTTTTGAAAGTGCTGCCAATGTTACAGTATTTCAGGAAGCATGGAGACAAGAGTCTGTGGAGAACAAAAGGTGTTGGTTTGTTTGTTTGTTTTAAAGAGAGAAGGGCGGTCTCCTCAGTCATGCGTAGAAATTTCTTGATAGGGAAAAGATTATTTATTTTCCATGGTAAAATGAGCTGATAAAATGTAACATGGTTGACACTGCTCAAAAAAGAAAACCCTATAGGACATGGATGGAGAGAATTTTAGCGTATTACAGCAAGATCCCACAAAAGTTTCACAGCACCTCAAAAGTTTTTCTTTTGATGTACTGCAGCGATAAGTACTTCCGAGGGTACTTCCATATAGCCTCCACCACATTGGCTGCTTTTCCTTGCTATTGCAAGGCTAATGCAATGACTGATCTTTTTGACGTGTTTTGTACTAACTAGCTCGCAAATGTGTTTACTTTGTCATATGCTAGTAATTTCTTTAGAGTTCACAAAAGTTGTTGTTCAAACTCTCATTAAAATCATGTTTAAGGTATTGTGAAAAGAACTAAAAAATTTAAAAAAATCTATAATCGGCAAATTTTGCTACAGCCTAAACGTCAATCCGCCATTGATTTATTCTCATATAATCATACTCATACTCTAAATAAGGCAAACAACAGTCATACAGTATTCCATAACATCATAGAATCTAGAAATAGAAAGACCCACCAGTAGCACAATAGTAGTAACTGAATTTGGAATCCATTCCCTTCTGCACTTATTTGAAACGGGAGATAACATGTTGAAGAAATGTCACATTGGGTTTTTAATTGATTCAAAAACGTTTTGGTTTTAGGTGCAGCTTTCACTTTGCAATCTCTCTGGAAGCTGGCAGGCCTGTTGTGTGTCATTTAAGTCCAGGCACATTTTAACTACTTAATCCAAGTCAAGGCTCCACACTCTGCTTATGTGTTACCTCCAGTCAAGCCCATTATTCTTTATCGAGAACACCATTTCTAGATCGGCACATTCGTCACTGTGAACAATTACTTTCATCCCTATAGCACTTATCAAGACACTTAAAGCACATTAGAGTGGAAGTGATCAACACACCGCCAAGTGATCTACCGGCAACCTGGTGGTTGTGAACAGTTTAGGTGTATGCACAAGGCACCGGCCAAGATACAAATATATAGATGTATGTTTCTAGTGAATAGGTATTCAGATTGTATATCACATCACACAATATAAAGCCTTATGTTTCCTATGTATGGTTGTAACTCCATACATACACCTATTTGTGCACATACTGCATCTTCAAGACCAAAGACATTTAAAATTGCCACTACTACGGATAGATATGTATGAGCCGTTGTGAGAAATCATACAGTATCTATAGAAACAGAATGTGTGTGTGTGTGTGTGCGTGCGCGCACATGTTCAACATGTTCTATAGACAATAATGAACGGGCAAAGGAGACATTGGATAATGGAATAAGAAAAGGCATAGCCATTATGCATGAAGTTGCATGCATGCAGGTGAGAACAGGATGGACAGCAGTGTGTGTGTGTGTGTGAGTACACATTTGGATGTTGTATATGCCATAGATTTATAACGTATAGAATACATTTTTATTTATATAATTTATTTCATATTTGTGTGACTCGACAATGTGTGTGTGAAAACAAAGTACACGCAAGTGTGTGAGCTTGCATGCGCGTGAGTGTGCTCCTCAGTAGTGGCATGGGCAGTGATGAATAGTAATGCGTCACTAGTAACGTGCTACAGTAATTAAATTACTTTTTTAGTAACAGAGTAATCTAATCCCTTTACATTTTAGAAGGCAGCAATCAGATTATAGTTACTAGCTGACTATTGCTGCGTTACTACTGTGTTGCATTAAAGATGTCATATTGACCAGTTTTATGCAAAAATAATAATAATGAAATGTATACAGTTGCAAAAATGATGATGTACCCGTGCGCGGAGCATCATCAAACTGAGACGCAGCCACACAAACATTGCACGATGGAGAGACCACCAGAGGGAGAAAAGGGGCACTTTTAACTTGCGGAAATATAAATATAATTTAAAATTTGTTGAACCTACGCGCAACAACATAGTTGTACAGTGTGTCTTATATGTGCGGGAGACAAAAAAAGAGTTCGACATCAAACCTAATCTAAACATCTGAAAAGGACAACACAGGGCTGTTAGGCTGGTGGAGAAAGCGGGGTCAGCCCCCGACACAGACATCATTGAATAATAAAGAGTTATCTAGACGATTGTTGTTGTTTCTTTAAGAACTGGATTACTGGTGATATGAAGTGGATTTAAGTATTGTTGAAATACATGGTCGTCACAAAAAATAACTAATTAGAAGTAATTAGAAATATATGATTAATTAACTAATTAGAAGTAATTCGAAATCTGTAATTAGATTACTTTAGAACGGAGTAATTAGTAATCACTAATCAGATTACTTTTCCAGACTGACTTGCCCATCGCTGGGCATGAGTGTGAGAGCATTTTGTGTGTGTGCGTTTGTGAGAGAGAGCAGGAGACGGACACAAAGAGAACACCTTGACCGCAGTGTTTCTATAACAGTCATGGTATTGTGTGTGAACGAGTGTGATCACACACTAAGGACTATGTGCTTGTACGCACGTGGCACATCACTGACGTGTGAATTGTGCAACGTGAGGAAGACGGCAGTGCGGCTTGAGTGTGGGGTTTGTGTGTCGGAGAGAGAGAGAAAGGGAGGGTGAGGAAGATTGTGGTGTGGGTGTGTATGAGAGAGAGTAAGAGAGTGTTTTGTGTGTATGCACATGTGCATGTGTCAACAACTACCTGGAGTGTGTATATTACCTCTGGCCAGGGGCGTGGTAGTATGCCTCCTTAGCGCAGTCGCCGGGTCGAACACACGCAGCTGACTGAGGTCGCGGAAGCGGCACAGGAAGTTCTGCTCCTCCTGCTGCGTGTGTGCCGACAGCACCTCCTTCGTAAGGCCTAGTCTCCCTGCACCACCGCCACCTCCTCCTCCTCCTCCACCTCCTGTCCCGGATACTCCTCGCCGGGCCTCCCTCTCGGGCGCTGGTGCTGGGCTGGCCGCTACAGGCACCGGGGGAGGCGAGAGGGTGGTGGTGGGGGTGAGGGTTGGGGTGGGTGTGGGTGTTGGGGTTGGTGTGGGCGTGGTGGAGACTTGGGCGGTGGGAGGCGCAGACGTAGGGGTCGGCGGAGCGTCCTCCATCACGATATCTGATTGGGGGAGAGGAGACAGGAAATGTGTGGAGGAGGAGGCAGAGAAACAGACACAGTGTTAGAGCAAGATACAAGGATGAACGAGGGATACAGTAAAAAGACAGAAGGGAGGAAAAATATAGTGTGTCAGATACAGACGTACTGTATAATGACTAGTACTGTATAATGACTAGTAGCAATGCATGTGGAGCAAGAGAGGGAGGCCATAGAGGATGAGAAGCGTGTGCGCACAAACACACACACACACGCGCACACACACGCACACACACACACTCAGTTAACCTGACTACCTGACTCAGGCGGTTTCTTGTCTCCCACGTGGACAATGGTGCTGCTGAAACTGCACTGAGAGGTTACCGAGGCAACGCTTTCGGGTTTGGGCAAGGCCAGGGGGGGGCAAAGGAGGGGCCTCCCCCACAAGAGCTACTGCCGGACCTGCGGTGTTCCACAGACACACACATAGACACACACACACACACACACACACACACACATCCGTGTGTGCACATACACACATACGCGCGTACACACACACACAAACACACAAACTTCCATGAGTCATGTTCCATGATGTTGTTAACCTTTTGCACAAACAACTGTGACCAGTCTATGCGGAGTTTCTTGATATCACATTGTGTTAATAGCAACTCACTCACATACCCACATACTCCCTCTCTCTCAAACACATACACACTCACTCACACACACACACACACACACACTTCTGCTGTTACTGCAAACATCTCAGTTTCACGCTGAAGATGTTTCAATATTCATGAGTGAATGGCACTTTCTTTTTTTTCCAAAGATAATAATGTCAAGTGATGTACTGGAAAACAAGCAGTTTGTGGATAAGCCCTCAAAGCCATGTGCAATTTACTTTCCTCTTTCACACACTTTCCTAGTAATTACAGTGCTCTATTTATAGACCAGATCTGAATTGTTAGCTAAGCGATACAACTTGGATAGCACTTGACGTTGATGTTGCAGACGTAAACGATTAATTCAATTAGTTGACTCAACGCCATTTTCGGACATTGGCAAGGACCAATTCCGGGTCTATTTTCGTGTAGTGCCTAGGCTATTTTAGAAATAGCCCGATTCTAAATTTTCACATTCAAGAGCCATTGGAGGCTTTAGGCTGAGGTGGTAATGGCCTGTCTTGTATAGATAGTAGTCCACGCTAATGCCCTGCTGTGTGCACAAAAAGTCAAAAATTCCTAAAAAGAAAAACTAAACACATGACAAGTGACTTTCAGTAACATAGCAAGTAATTGAACAAATTAAAGGAGAGATCCTGTGTAAATCAATCCATAACCCTTGTTGTTTGAGGGCACTGAGTACTGTTAATATAAAAAAGAATAAGAATATGTAATACTACATAGAGTGAATGGGACACAAAAACGGACTTTCAGTTTAGCCATCAGCTTGAATTTGGTCAACTTGGGTCTTGTAACACACTATTTAGTTAACCTTAGCTACCAGCTTGAATTTGGTCGACTTGGTCTTATAAACACACTACTTAGTTAACGATAGCAACCAGCTTGCTTTTTTGTCGACTTGTTTTAGTAACACACTATTCGGTTAACGTTAGCTACAAGCTTGAAATTGCTCTACCTGGTCTTGTAACACACAGGTACAGGTAGCATTCAGTGCCGACAGGGCTATTGATTGATTTAAACACAAGGTTATAGACATGTGTCTTTAAGCATGTTTTCCACAATATTTGGATAATAGTGTCTGGCTGTGCTAGGGTCAGTGAGCATGCCTTCAGTGTTGCCGGCATTCTCCTGCTGCTTGTCGTCGTCAGAGGTGGAGGAGGCAGTGCAGGAGGAGGAGCCACACTTCCTCTTGACCGTATTGGGCACATTACAGCTCTCCAGGTACCTGCAACGGGGAGAAGCAGAGATGAGGTCATCAGGCGATGACATGAATAGCAGAGATTAGGTCAGACGGTGACATAGCCAGCCAAGTCAAAACCAAGTCAAAGCCTTCTCTGTGGGACTTTGCTGGCAGTTTAGGGTTTCCCACAACAGGTTTTCCATGGGTGGGCTACACAGGTATGTTCCTGGCAGATAGAACAGGCCATGTGATTTTAGATTCCTTTTAATAGTCATTTAAAAATAATGATTCAGTGCAGTTGCTTAACTTTTATTCTCGTAAACACTTAACTTTTCTCAAACACCAAACTAAGAAACAGTTCAGTCAGAAATAACTTCTGTGAAAAATCTATGCACTAGTGCTTAAACACACACACACACAGACACACACACACACACACCGTATGATGCTGTCCAGGCAGTTGATCTGCTGGTAGGAGTAAGTACTGGGTGGCTCCTTCCTCATTAGCTGCGATGGAGTGGCGCTCTTGGGGGGCGGGGCCGTCTCTGGGTTCAAGCTAGCGATTGGCTCACAGGCACCGATGGCTCTCAAAGAACCACTGGCCCCTGGGGAAACAACAGGAGCAGAAAATTTGTATCAAATAAACTGCAATTAGAGCGACAATTTTTCCCCAATGCGTAAAAAGCAGACGAAATCACAGAATCCAGGTATCCAGGTAATTTTCCTATAAATGCAGAACATACAACTATTTCTATGCATGTTTTTGTGAAGTGAGGTGTTTTTAGTGAGTTTTTAGTGAGCTTTAGCGAGTTTTTAGTTTTAGTTCAAAGCTCTGTGTGTGTTTCCAGTAGTACCCTCCCAGTCCCTTTAATTGAAACATCTATTTCCAGAGAGGACATTTTTAATGTGGATGCGTAAGACTTAAGGGGGGACTGTGTTCATGTGAGTGGTACCACTACAATGACAAGCGGCGAGTTCCGTACCGGTGTTGGCATGCTTCCGTGGCGGAGGGCGGTTCCTGGACTCGATGAACACCTGCTGGCCACTGGTCTTCACCATGTGGACATCCTTGCAGATCTGCTGGAAGGTCATCTGTGGGGGACAAATCATTTATGGACGCCACTTACACCATGAAGTGCTTCTTGAGCAATGGGGTCTGTGGCCGAATGGTCCATTCCTGTTGCATTTCATTTACATGTAAATGTGCTTGAATAATGTTGAATGTCAACGTAAAATTGGATGTGGCCATGTAAAAACCTACTGCATTCATTTGCTCTGATAAAAAAGGGAGTGTGTTCGTGTATGTGACTTACTGTGTGTGTTTTTTTGCTTGTTTTTTTGTGTGTGTCCATTTTTAGTAATAATAAGTGAGGGTAAACATCTGTATGACTGTTTTGTGCGCCTCTCTGTGTCTGTGTGTGTTTGTGTGCTTATTACTTGTAGTGTATTTGTATATGTTTATCAGCGTCTCCATTTACTCTAACAAAAATTAGTGTGAATGTGTGTGAGACTCTTCTGTTGATGAGTTTCTCTGTGTATGTGTGCGTGTGTCTGAAGCTATTGTGTGAGAGCATTAGAAAACTGACAAAGCATCTGTTTGAGTTTACTTACTATATGTTATGTCTTGTTATATCCTGTATGTTACCTAAGTATAATGCCCTAAGCCTACTTGCACTTTTTTTTACTCAACATTACCTTATTGTTTAGAACTGTTTTGTTGTGCATCTGCACTTTATTGTTGTCAACGTCTACGCATGGGACAAGTGTGACACGTAATTTCGATTCCTTTGTATGTCAAGTACATTTGAAGAAATTGACAAACAAAACTGACTTTGACTGTTTGACTTTGAGTTTATGGTTGTGTGTGTTTTGTTGTGTGTCTACCAGCGTGTGCTGCGCCTGTATGTGTGTGAGCACGTTTTTATACACTGTCACACGTGCATGTGTGAGTTTGCTTGTTGCCACACCAGTAGATAAGTTGTCACCTGTGCTTGTGTGTATGTATATGCTGTCTCGGGTGTAGGTGTTAATACGGTAAGTGCAGCGTGTGTGTGTATGTGTGTGAGTCTGAGTGTGTGTGTGTTTGTGAGAATATGTGTGTGTGAGAGCGTATGTGCTCGAGTGTCTGTCCTTACCGGCTTGTGGAGCTGTGCGGCGGGGACTGGCCCCTCCAGCGCAGGCCCGTTGCTCTCGGACGAGCTGGCGGCGCTGAGGTGCTGCTCGTGGGAGCCGCCCCCGCTACTGGTCAGGCTGCTGTAGCCCAGCGAGCCGCTGCAGTGCACCGGCTGGGCCAGGAGCCTGTGGATCTTCTCGCTCAGCTGCACGATCTCCGGCACCATGGTCCGGCCCTGCGTGCCCCGTGGCGGCGTGAACACGTCCTCGTTCAGCGGGCTCCTGGACAACAAACAGATGGTGTGTGTGAGTGTGTGTGTTTAATTGTGATTATAGCAAAGCGAGAATTGAGAGAATTGTGTGATTTTTTATATGGACAACATGGTCACTCAGACAGGGTGGTTTTTGCAGGAGGCAACTAAAAGGACCACACAGAATATGTGTTTGTACTTAAAGGTATATGCAAATTTGCACTCATTTTTCACCTACCCTAGAGTTAAAAGAATTGTTTTGCCAGTTTTGCCTTCATTCAGTTGTTCTAAGTCTGATAGAAGCCCTATTAGCTTCATTGTGTACTATGATCAGAAATAAAACGTCAAATGAAACATGGGGGTTTTCTAGGCTCCTATGACATAGAACTATACTTTCATGACAGTGTAGTACACACACACACACACACACACACACCAGGCCTGTAAATATGGCAGTATATGTGCTTAAGTGTAAAGCTGTGTAAATACTTGCAAAGGTCATTCAAAACATTCTTTAACTGGAGAGTAAAGATGTGTGTGAGTGTGAGTGAGTGTGTGTGAGGCATCTAATGTGACCTCCTGGTAAACACCTCTTGGGTCCCATGTTGCCCAGATCAGTGTAGTCATAATAACGTGTGTGTGTGTGTTCATTTGTTATACGGAAATTGGGTGTTAAAGCAGAGGTGAATGTCTAAACAGTTTAATGCATTGTCTGGAGTCTAGCCGTCATAACCCCATTGCCTGAGGCTGTTGGTAGGCATAAAATGGGCATAACATAGACTGCATTCATAAATTGGTAGTTAACGCCAACTGAAGATATGTATGTGATGTGTGTAAATGTGTATATAGGTATGTCCACACACACAAATTATTCTTTCCCACACTTACGTTCTGACTTTGTGGCGGCCAACAATAAAGGCCACCTTCCTGCTCCAGGGGTTGACGAAGGAGGACCAGGAGGTGTCAATAGTCAGGTACTCCCCGCTGCGCGCGCACATCCGCAGAGGAGAGTGATCAAAGGGTTGTCCAGCAAACTGGAGGACTGAAGGGACAGAAAGAGGGAGAGAGGTAGAAAATGACGTTGGTGTGAGAGACACCATGGTGTGTGCAAGACCTTCTATGGGAGTTGTTGGCGTGGGTGTGCAACATCTTGTTTGCAAGGGAGCCTTGGATCAATAAAACACAAGGAAAGGCACTGAACTTCCTCAGAAAAAGTCAACTGTTTATGGCAAACTTGCAGATTGGGACCTAGTTCTCGGGCAAAGTCTTTGAAAACAAAGTTAGTCAAGGACCTTGATCCATGAGGAAAGAGACAGCAAAGGCATTTGCGTCACACAAACCACCTTCATTCTTTACTATAGAAGGTTCCAAAACAGAAAGACAGAAAAGAGGATGAGCTCAATAGAATGACCATGTGACATTTTGTCTGCATAATTTACTCTTGATGTGCTTTACATCAAAAGAGTTTGATTGTTAGCAGGATGTAATTCTACACTGAGTATTTGAATATAGGATGAAACACTAAATTCAGGAAATGGGACAGTTTAAATGGGACAGTCAAAATGCTATGACTAATTATAAACTCAACCTGGGTCCATAGTCTTAACATGGTCAAACATGAACTTATATAAGTGTAGTGTGACTCAATAAAGCCTGACCAAAAATGTGGCAAAAAAGGATGATAACGCCTTCTGCCTAGTATCATTTTGTGATATTCAAGACGAAATACAGTTTTAAAGGTCACTGAATGCTGTCCGTAAGAAAACAAACGAAACAAAAAAAAATTGTTGCAACATTGAATAACAAACCAATAACTAGTGTTGAATGGGGCATAATAAAAGTAAGTTACTGTGCCCAATTCCCTAAGTTGGTTACAGCATAAAAATCCCAAATCTATCTGTACTATAACTAGAAACATACAGTATGTTGTTGTAGTTGTAACCATTGCTTGAAATGTGTCTAGCACTAACTCCCTCCTTGATATGCAATTTGACAAGTTTTTTTGAGTGTTTTAAAGGAAGGAAAAATCTTGGTCAAAATACAGGAAGTTTAAAGGAGTTAAGTGAGGGAAAAATAAATACAGGGAGGAAATGAAAAATAAGAAAAAAAGAAAAAAAGAAAGTAAGGACTAGTCTCTGTTGAGAGGAACGACAGAGCAAAGTCAAAGTGGACATTTTGTGAGTGTGAAGATCTTTGAGCAGACTGCGAAAATGAGATAGAGGGAGGAAAGAGACATACAGGAAGAGAGAGCGTAAGGAGAGAAAGAGACAGATGGATGGAGGGATAGATTTGACTCTGAGAATGAGTAAAGGTGAATTTATAGTTCGTGTGACAAATGTTGTTCTGACTAACAGTACAGGACCAGTAGGCTTTCACAGTCTTCCTCTGATGACAAACCAGCTCAGAGGTTAATGTCTAATAGAGTTGACGTAATGTAGCGTAACTCAGGGATCATCCAAAGTAAATCAACCCCATAGCCCAGCTGTATGAGGTCGCAGAGTGCTGCCCATCAAGGTGAATTCAACAAACTGCCATACCGTTTCCCTACAGAGTCTACACTGCACCAAACATTTAAGTTGTTATTCCTACCGGCAATGCTTGATGGCCTTGAACAACAATAGTTTGACCCCCTCCAGACAAATTTAATGTATGCGAATTTGTTACAGAAGATAATTTGAGAATTTATGAAAGGCACATGCAGCCAGCTCCACCATAGCAATCATTTGGATCAACAATAACAAATTAACTAATTATTTAATCAATAATATGGTGTGAAGATACCAGCAAAGACACAGAGGAAAGAAAGAGAATGTGAATGAAAACAGTGGAGGAAATGAAGGGAAATAGGAGATGGATGGAATGATGGATGGATGGTGGGGAACTCACTCTTTTTGTGAATAGCCACCATGATGGGTCTGTCCTCTGGGTGAACGTAGAGCAACACTGGCGTGCCTACCAGGTCCTGTGGCAGGTAACCTAGCAACGGCACGGCTCTGCAAGAAATGCACAGAAGTCTTCCTTACAACTGAGGTGTAGCAGTCTTACACAAACATTACTGCATTGCCATGGTAACTCCGAAGGATCATGACAGAAATGAGAAGCACTACATAAAGACATACAAGGGTATAATATCATGGCACATTGGCGTGCCAACACCATGTTGTCATGTAGCAGCTAGTGAATTAATCTACAAAGGACATTAGGGAGAACATGTTTGAATGCTAATTATGCTTATTCACAAGAAAAAAAAATACCTTCAGGGTTTCAAACCGGTAATATTTATTAAAGCTTGATAAGTCTACTTCTAATCTGAGTGTGTGTGTGTGTGTATATATATATATTTATATTATATGTGTGTGTCAGAGGGAAAGAGAGAGTGAGAAAAAAGGAGCAAAGGCTGACCTCTCGTCCACTTCTTGAAAGAGACAGCTGGGAGTGTGGCTTGTGGTGAAGATTCTTTTGTCGGGAGGGATACGAGGAGCTGGAGGACAAGGACGAGGAGAGGGCAAAGAGCAAATGTTACTCATGGAGGTGAAAAGTGGGCTTATGTCACCTTCATCATGTCACCCCACACGCACACACTTGTGCGCGCGCACACACACAACACATGCACGCACAAAGGGGTAAAGTGAGCTTGAAGAAGGATTTTGATTTTATTAGACTATAATATAGTATAATATTTTCTATCCAAGGTGACCTCACTACAGGTGTACCTTAGAGATCAGTATTTGGTCCCCTTCTGGTCCATACCAGTAGCTTCAGTGAAATCATTTTCTTCCATCACTTCTATCACAGGCTCAGCCTGTCTGTACCTGACAGTGTATTGCCAGAATGTGTATCTATAAATATTTTATATACTATAAATGTACGGATGTGTTATTGTGTGTGTGTGTGTGTGTGTGTGTGTGTGTGTGTGTGTATACCCTCGTATCCGGAGTGGACCCTTTCAGCGATGAGCAGGCAGCAGGGCTGGGGCTCAGCGGCGTCCGAGTCACGCAGCGTCAACTGGTATGGCGTCAGGCGGAAGGGGTAGTAGCGCATCTCGCCGCCGTGCATCCCGTCAGCACTGATCCGGCAGAACATGGACTTCTCCTGGGTGCAGTCCACTGGTGGGGAGGCTGAGGACATAAACTCAGTCAGACAGACAGCTACTTGGAGCAGAGCAACTAAGAGGTGCTGGTCCCCACACCAAATTATGAACCGGTGAATGGCTGAGATCGAAAAATCTGAAAAGTATTCTGAACTGAAAATTTGGTTCCTGACGGGCATTAGCCAGTTAATCTGGGTAGAAGTGGAAAAATAAACAAACCAAGAAAAAGTGAGTGTAAACCATGTAAGAAGAAAATTGTTCAGTTGTCGGCGGTATTTACACTACGAATATTTACAGGCAATTAATAATTCCATTGCAGAGTTTCTATTTTCTTTGCCGTAAAGATATCTGCCTTCATATTTAATTTTTTTTTTTGCCGTTTTTTGTTTTGTTTTTTTTTTGGTGGCGAAGTATGTCGCGTCATGGGAATGCATAATCGTATTGACACAGGCCATTCACAGGCAATTCGGATCTCAGTGTAACTGGTGCGGGAACCAGCTCCAGCTGGTCAATCTGAAAACAGCTTGAGTGTGTGTGTGTGTGTGTGTGTGTGTGTGTTTAAGAGAGAGGGGGAAAAATGGGGGAAAAGAGAGTGAGACAGAAAGAGAGGGAGACAGAGAAGCATGCATTCCATAATGCCTTGCTTTTTGACCCCTGGTTGGAACAGCCCACCCCTTTGAGTCTCACCAGAGCCAATGCATGCTGCCCAGGGCGGGAGTCGGCAGGGCGCTGTGCTGCTGTAGAAGGTGCTGATGTCCTGAGGGGCCAGCAGCTCGGAGAATACTGCCCCCTGCAGGCGCTCGGGCTTGCAGCGCATGAGTGAGGAGCCCTGTGGCGAGATGTACACCACCTTGCCCGACAGGAAGGACACGGCCATGGAGAAAGTGTCCTGGAGGGGATGGAGAGACCAAGACAGAATGACTGAGTGTGTCTGGTGGGCTTGAAGTGATGCACCCCCATTTAGTGCGTTTTTTTTTTTGGCGCATCATTAAAAGCTAAATTGTGTGGCTGGGTGTTTCACTCCCATTGGGTGTTGCTTTGACAACTAGAGGCTTCAGCTTTTTCATGTAATAAGAAGGAAGAGAAGGACGAAGAACAGCAGAATGAAAACAAATACATTTTCTACAACATTTCCTGAAAAAATATATATAACTTAATATAGAACGACAGAACAAACAGAACAAACCAGTTAAACCAGCTCAGAGAGAGAGAGAGAGAGAGAGACCTGAAGAACAGGGAACATTAGGCTGCTGAGCCACAGAGAAAATCACCCAATGTTCCCTCATGTTAAGCAGGTACTTAGAATATGAGGACCCCCCCCCCCCCCCATTACTGTCATTAAGAGCTACAGAAAAGGCATCCATCTAACAAATCAGGACAAATCAATTCCCCCAGACAGATTTAGTGAGACATCTCATCTACAGCCAAGCCTGTTCTTTCAAGCTATACACTCTCCCCCAAGCCCAAGATTCTTTGCGGAGTATTGATTTGTCTCACAGGATAGCGTGGCCTTGATCATTATCAGCAAAGAGAGGAGAGCAGTATAGACGCAGACACATGAGGTAGTTCAATGGTGCTTTGCTTCCCATCACAAATAAAGTCAATGCCCATACCAGGACATCTTTTGGTTTATTCTCCTAAATTAATGCAGTGACTTTTAGTAAACAAAGGAAAAAAATGTTTCTAAAACAATGTTTTTGTCTTTCTTTTTTAAATCAGTTATACTTACATGAACGTTTTCATTTCAAAGCCCATTTTTATTTCAAAGCTTGTCATGTTTGACCTTGAAACACTTGATATTCACTGTCTGATTGCGAAACAGCCAATTAGAAATGGCTCACAAAAGCATGCTTAATTATGTTTAAGCATTCGCCTAACTGTGCGGTAACATCTACTTAGCATGAAGAGGAGGGTTTGTGTGTGTGTGTGTCTGAGAGAGGGAGAGAGAGAGAGGGGGGAAAGATCCATTTAAGACAAGAGGCTATAAAAGGTTACCAGAGTGCTTTGCCTCCAAAATAAGTACCACCATAAAATACTTTATCAATGTTAATTACACTGGATTGAGTGTGTCAGTGATTGTGCGTGTGACTCACCTTCTCTTTTTGACTGTGCTTGTGGAGTGTGTGTATGTGTGTGTGTGTGTGTATGTGTTTGTGATGGAGGCCAATAAGTCCATATCTGGTAACGAGATGTATAATAAATTGATCTCACTCTGTCCCTGATGCACTTGTACCAAACGTACCAGGCAAAAAATGAATATGTACTTTTGTGTATACGTGGTCTGTTTGCATCTGTGTGTGTGTGTGTGTGTGTGTGTGTGTGTGTGTGCGCGTGTGTGCATGTACGTACCGTGTTCTTGAGAGTGTACTCAGATGTGATGTTGTCCAGCTCCTCTATAGTAAAAGTTGAGAGGTCTAGACTGCAGCCTTGGCACTCCTCAATACTCCACTGGTGGTAGTATTCTTGATTGGCTGAAACCAAACACACACACACACACAGAAAAAGAGAGAGAGACACAAACAGAAAGTTAAGACCCAAATTCAAGTAACGTTTAAGGACAAATTTCCAAAAAATTCCAGGACTATTAAGAGTTGTGGTTTAAGACAAATTTCATCAAAGTGACTAGTGCAGAATTCCTCAGCGATGCAATCATTTCTACATAGATAAAGATCACAATCAGTTTCAAGTTCAGCTTACCCCAAATACACACACACACACACCCGCACACACACTCTTCAGGCCTTAATACCTCTGACTTGTTTGACGCAGCTGAGTGCGTACTTGAGCGCGTTGAGAGTGGAGGAGCGGCCCTTGGGCTTTCGTTCGGCTGGCAGACGGATCTTGAGCTCCTTGAGGGCCTTCATGAGCTCCTTCTGGGTCTGGACGCGGGCCGACTGGTCACTGCTGCAGCCGCTGGTGCTGGGGGGGTCCTGCTCCGAGCTGCCCCCGCTCAACAGGCTGTAGCCCAGGGAGCTGCTGGGGGGAGACGGGCTGTGGGAGTTCAAGCTGGAGACAACGGGGTTGGGGGGGGGGGGTGGAACAGTGGAAAAATACAGTGAGATTGATGGACAGAGAGAGAGAGAGAGAGAGAGAGAGAGAGAGAGAAAGAAAGACATGAATTATGCAAACGTTGCATCACACAAAAGTTGTGTCACAAAAAAGTTGCATTTTGGTAGACCCAGAAGAGAGGATCATTGAAAGACTGAAAAGGGAGAAGAGGCAAGAAGAGGCTGCAGGTGAAATGCTGTAACAGATAACCAGAGGGTTAATTTGTCCGAGGTGCATTTAGGGTACAATCAAAGAGGATGGAAAACTAGAGTGAATGATAAAATGGTGGGAGAGAGATAGAGAAAGAAAGAAAAGGGGAGAGGGCATAAAATAATAGAAATGAAGGAGGAAGGAAGAAGAGGGGTAAAAGAAAGAGAGGAGAGGGGTAAAAGAAAGAGAGGAGAGGGGTAAAAGAAAGAGAGGAGAGGGGGGAAAGAAAGAGAGGAGAAGGGGGAAAGTTGAGTGCTGGATTGGAGGTGTGTGGGGGGTTCTGAAGAATACAAGAAGAATAGATGGGGGTCCAGGACAAGAGGAGAATAATAGGGGAAGAGGAGAGAACAGAGAACATTACCGGTGGGACAGACAATACAAGGAGGTCAGACTGAGCCATCAAAATTGAAGTAAATTACATGAAAAAAGAGGGGTGGGGTGGCAAGAAAAGAAAGGAAGGAAGAGAGAGGAGAAAAAATAAAAGGAGATGTAGAGTGGAGGAGTGTGGAGTGAAGGATTGGAGTCCAGAAGAAAAAAAAAAAGACAAAATCCAGCTAAACCCCTTAAAAAAATATGTTACATATATTCTTACATCCGTGGAATCCTTAGGACCATTTACATTTTTGGATGACAATACTGAATTTGTCTCGTTATTATATCCATGGAATCCTTAGGACCTCAAGTTTACATTTTTCTTATTGCCATTCTTCAACAAGATTGTTATTTCAAAGGTGACTCGCCATTACAGTGTTCTATACTACAGACCTTGAAATGACAGTTCTGTCATTGAAAATCCTTAAACCTGTCCACTGAGACATCTTTCAAAGGAACACTTACTTGTGTACAACTTATAGGAAATATAAGTAAATAACCTAAACATAATCTATAAACTCATACCATACCCAGGTCGTCACACCTCATTCAAACGCACCCACAGCTTTTCTAAACGGTCACCCACCCAGCTCTGCCGTTCGTCAACACTCCCTCACTATTGACGCACCTCCTTTCCTTCAACCTTTCCACCTCTGACATCATCGTCTTGTTCCCCATATCACATTCATTTATTCTGTTCCTGCTGGACTTCCCACCGCTAATCTAGCCCTTTTCCTGTGTGCCTGGCTCCCTTCCTGAGCTAAAGGTGGCCGCTAGGTCAGTATTCCCAATCATATTCCTGCCTACAAATGAAATCAATAAAAAAATACATTTATGAGCATGAAGCACACTGTGAATGGATATGTCAAACAAAAAAAAAAAACAACAACAACAGGATTCGGAAATCTATCCAAAAGTAAAAGGTCTATACTTAAGACCAGTCGAGTGGATCTGAAGTGACCACATTGTCATCTGCTATTTCCCTTTGCTTGTACTGTTGACATTGAAATCTCTGAAAGACATGCACTGCCAGGCATGTGTGTTTTTGCATCTCTCTGTCCAAGGCAGAGGATAGCAGAATATTCATCACTCATCTGTTTCCCGTCACCTTGGGAACAGCTAGCATTAGCACGTGTTAGCGCTCATGCAGGCTGTCTCTCCAACTGCCTGACTGTGGAGGTGTCTGGGCTCAGCGCCTGAGAACTAAACCTTGTTGACTTCTGGTTTTCTCCGCTTTGGGTCAGGGCGTCAAGCTATAGCAAAAAAACATCTGTGATATACTTGGAGTTGCCAAGTTCAGTCAGCAGGAATAAGAATGAGTAAATTTGACAAAAGCCCTCTCAAAATAATTGGGACAAAAACTCACTAACTTGGTCACTAACCCTACCAACAGCACTCAGCAACCCCAAAGAATAACTCTGTGGGTGGTCTGACTCTTGTACTAATATAAGTGTACAGGGATGCAAGGCTCAGGGTTAGGGAGTAAGTTGCAGGATGCAGCCAACATTCTGTTACCTCTTGTTGCTCTCCGTTGTCTCCAGCATCATCCCCGAGTCCTTGCAGTTGTGGCTGGACGAGCTCTGGTAGCTGCGCGCAGACTGCCTTCCCCGGGACCCGTTTCCTCGCTCCATGCCACCCTCGCTCTCCCGCTCGCCCGAGTCGTTGCCGCTTGATAACGCGTCCGTGTCGTCCGAGTTAGGGCCCCTCGGGTCGCCCCCGGACGAGCCGCTGGCACCTCCCGACGCGCCGCCTGGGGACGAGGAGCCGCCCCTGACCCTGTTGACACCCCCTGGAGACGTGGAGCCTCCGCTCATGTCTGGAGACCCATGGCCCGTCTCTTCCTCCTCCTCCACCTGCCCCGCCCCGCCCCTCGAGTCATTGCTAGGGGCGGTGTCAGGGTTCTCATAACTCATACTAAGTTCTGATTGGCTGGTTGAATGGTTGCTGATTGAAGGATTTGCCAATTTATCTTGGAGTGGAAAAAAAAACTGTAGACTAGGTGGGGCTGCAAGGTGTAACAAACAGTTCAATCATGATTGTCCTTCTGTCAGTCCGTTTGCAAAGATGGAAAACAATAAGGCTTCCCATAGGTTGGGAGAGATGTGCAAAAAGACAAAAAAAAAAATTGAGCGATTTTCAAAAGGTTAATTCCCTGCAAGGTGAATAACTCAAAATATTTAACAGTATATCCTAAACAATATTTTCAGCAAATGTGACAGAATAGATCATTAAAGACAAGCTTAAAAAACTCCTGGAAAAACGCCTGGAAAAACGACTTGACGAGAAATCGCAGAAAGACCAGGAAGGCGCTTACAAAACAAACTTGGCAACCATGTAGCCACCAGATGGACTGTTAGGGAGAGTGTGAAGCAGAAAGACTGCTGCCCGATGAGGAGTGGAAAAAAACAGCCATGACAGAGAAACAACGAAGACACGGGTGGAAAGCTGCAGTGCCAGAGAGGAGGAGCTCTCTTTTCGTTCGAGCCTCTGTGTGACTGTCACTCGGTTCAAATCATCCACAGGTCTTCTTCACTTCCTTGAACAAAAGACACCTGTGAACAGACAAAAAAAAAAAAAAAGAGAGAACTGTAAGATTCGGCAAACCATGGGTGTTACCACCAGCTGGCAAACAGTAGGGCCATGAATAGAATAATTCTCAACCCCAAGCTGTCCACTTGGTGTTGAGCTGTAGTCTGTGGCCCGGGAACCATCCCCAAGACCTGTGTTTGTGCAGACTCAAATGGATGCAACCTTTTCAGTTCAAAGAGTGGAGCCTTGATGGGAAGAGGGTGGGGGGGCACGGCACATGTGAGTGCACATGAAGGCCCACGCATCCCTACTACTACTATACACATGCACGCTCGCAAACCTGTGTGTGAACAGAAAACACTTCAATCCAGCAATTTTAATACACCTGGGTGTTGTTTGTCTCCCTGAGCTCAAATGTACCAAGAGAGCTCTTCAAAGACTATTTTTCATCCAATACCCCATTTACACCCATCTCTCAATCCACACACACACACACAGACACACCACCATCACTGATAACAACCAAAGCACACACACAAGCACCTTCGGACAGGATCTCATTCCCCATTTAGGACAGCTACTTTATGATAGCTCTTAAGCAAAAAATGACAAAAGTGTTTTTGTAAGCTCATGTGCATCTTAGGAGATGCACGTGAGTGTTTTTGTTTGCATGTCATATGCGGAAGGGAGTGCCACTGTGGCTAGGTTCAAGACTGCAGTATGCAATGCAATTTGCAGAGACATTTGGAGGCCATGTGTGGGACTATCCATCAAGCAGGGACTAATGATGATTTGGGATGTATCTACTCAACCAAAACCCACAGGAAAGTATATTTATCTTCGCAGACATCTTCACTGGTGTTGCTCTAAAAAATGCTTTTGGTTTGCTCAGCGCACAATATTTCTGTATTTTAATTAAGAAATATATTTTTTTCACAAGTTTATGAAGTTGACAACAAAAAAATAGGTGTTGCATAGTAGTATGCAATAGACTGGTGGAAATGGTTTAGTGTGAATGTACAATATTCACTTCATATGCGTATACACAGCACATAGTGTCGCCTATGTGACCCACACACCATGCAGGAAGAAAGGAGCCAAAAAGTTAAGTTAAAGTGGAAATAAGGTGTAAAAGAATAATAGCCCTGTAGGTTAAGGCCACTGTGTATAAAAAGAACTGATCGTTCAGAATGTGAACTGAAAAAATGAATTTCAACTTCATGGGGAACAGCAAAATGAAACTAAAAAGTGAGTTTCTCTGCCCCATACAGTTTGAGTTCTCACAATTCACTATATGTTGTATCAAAAGTCCACGTTCTTTTTCCTAGTGTCAGCACCAGGTGACCTCAAACAATAGGGGCTATAGCTTCAATTACACTGCATTTCTCCAATAAGGTCATATATGGTCTTGGGCATCCAGGTGGTGGATTTCTGAAGCTATTTTTTCCTCCTCCACTGAAGTGCGGAGACGGTGAGCAGGCTAGTCCATGTGAGCTGCAGCCAGCGTCATAAAATACACTGAAAGGCGGAAGGCAGGGCTGGCTGAAATTACACCAAAAACACACGCACCTGCTCGACTGTGTGTGTGTGTGTGCGTCCGTGTGCACGTCACACAGTCAATGACTAAAACATTTTGGAAACAGTCCCAACTTTTTCTTTATCTCTGTCTGTCTCTCACTCCCCCCCCCCCTCCCCTGCCACACACACACTGTTGAAACACCCCACTCTTTCTGTGTCTGTAGGTCTCTCAACCTCACACACAAACACACACAGACAAACATAGCTTAAACTAACAAATAACTTGACACATGGTCCATACAGGTGCTATGATAAACTTGCCATTCAGTGCTTGAGTGGTTTACGAATGATAAGAATGTAGCCTCAAACCTCTGAACTAAAACAACTTAATGTTTGAAAATGACTTAATCAAGCGATCCATACACATGCACGCAGGGTCACAATAATACTGTTTGCGTGTTGGACACCTGCTAGAGGACATGAGGTCGAAGTGACATCCTTTAGCAAAATTCAATTACACCCTGCCACCTGGTATCTATGCCCAGTGCAATTGTGATTTGCGTCTCTCAGGAGAAAGAAAGAGAGAGAGGAGAGAGAGGAGAGATACTAACTAGGGAGCGATTCATTTATGACCGGATGAAAAAAACATGTTAATCACCATGCCAACCATCCCTCAGCTCAGAGAATGCTGAGCTAAAACAGAATGTGAGGGGTGGTAAGGGAGGTTAGAATGAAGGATGTTCTGGGAAAAGAGAGAGAAAAAAAAAAGAGAAAGGGGAAGACTGAAAGACAAAAACAAGGTGATGGTGATCACACCCCGGGTACTTTGTCAAGTGTGTCCAACAGCTCCTGGCTCCCGTGGTCTTAAAGTGTGTTTAAGGCTGTGCTGTGCTGTTCTGTGCTGTGTGTCTACGCTGCTATTTCAGAACGGTTGCTTCGTGTCCCATACACCCTCTAGTGTCGCACTCACAGACATCCTGACATGGACCTGCTATTTCTGACGCAGACACATGTAATCCTATAAGCCAGAGAACAGCAACATATGTAGTGACCAGTGTGACAGCGTATAATGGTGTGTGTGTGTGTGTGTGTGTATGTATATATGTGTGTGTGTGTGTGTGTGTGTGTGTTTGTGTGGGGAGCGGGAGTGCAGGTGGACCTGGTATTCATGTCATCACTGTAGTCAATGCCCCTCACCTGATCTGACCACACGGATTCTTAGGCTCTGAAGTGTGTGTGCACATGTGTGACTGTTAGGCCCAGGAGTGTGTGAGTGTGTGTGTTGAGGTTATTCAGGTCATCAGTGTAACCAATGCCCCTCACCTGAAATGTCCACACAGAGTTTTAGGCTACCCCTAGTAGGAAGGTTTGCACTCACTCACGGCCATCGTATTTACTATGACCAATTTGAGTCCAAACCACACCAGAGCTCTGAACCATGGAGTGAGGGGACTGACGGGACGCTGTTCTAATGCCAGGGGAGGTGAATCAGAAGTGACTAAAATGGACTACTGTATATGGTCTATATGGAGTGTGTGAGACTCAAGTGACCAGCAAGATCAGCTCGCCTCACTAAATGAAATGGCCCCGCGTCACATTCCAGCAACCCTTAGATATGGTGTTTGGCCTCAGGCGGAGAGGTGGCGGTGACAGAGATAGTAAGATATGTGTGAGAAAGAGGGACAGAAAAAAAGGATAAAACAGGAAAAAGAATGCAAGCATGTCAAAATCGTTCAGAGGTACAGAAAGAATGGGAATCAGAATCAGAAAAAAGGGAGAGAGAAGGGCCAGTTTTAATTTTTTTTTCATTCAATTCTTTCCACGGGACAAAATGATGAATTCAAATCTGATGAATTCAAGATGCTTTTCTATCGCTGGGTCCTGTGGTCACCATGGCGTATCTAGTTCAGTGAGGGTGAGACACATGCATTGTGTTTTAGTGTGTGCGAGTGAGAGAGAGAGAGAGAGAGAGAGAGACTATGTACTGAGGCACACTTCCTACAGCCTCTTCGCTTCTCTCATCTTCTTTCCTCGCTTCAGCACCGGTCTGAACCAGGCAGCCGTCTGTGCTGGAGAAGCAGTCTGCCTGCTGCATCCAGTCCACCCACACAAACAAACACACACAGACACACACACACACACTCTATCCCTAACTGAAACACACACACATCACACAACTGAAACAGACACACACATTTCCAGTTCTCTCTCTCTCCCTCTCACACACACACACACACACACACACACTCAGGGTGGGAACTGATAGGATTTTTCAACGCTGTTGTCAATTCTGCTTTTCGCTCCAATGCTCTTTTTGAAAGCCTACTTTTTCAGTCAAGTCACTTATTTTTCTCTCACACACACATTCACACACAAACTACTGCACAGAACAAACACACATTTACTCTTTCTCTCTTACACTCTCTCAATCTAACACACAGTACAAACACACACACAGGCAATGCCCGTCAGAACCCAATCTCTATGCTTGCAGGCATAAACACAAAAACAACTGAGTGGAAAACAGGAGCTCACACTGCATAAAGAAGAGTCACGCATTCATAAAAACATCAGCAGCTGCCATGGTGGTCAAGGGTGGCTTTTCAAAACTCCCCAGCATTTACAGTCTTCACAGACTTTCCTGACATACCTGTGCATTAGAGGCACAAGCCCAGCAAGGTTTACAACAAACACTTATGGATGCTTTTACAAAGACCCATTTGCATGTTCTGCAGCACAGAGCTGACAATTATGCAATTAATATTATGCAACTCGGATGATTCATTCTAGGAAAGTTCTAATGTGTCTGACCGTCATCCATCATGTATTAGAAATGCCCCTGTTAAACAGAAATCAAAGCTATTAAACAAGTGTGTGTATGCTTAGAACTCTCCAAATAGCTTATAGCACTGATACTAGCAAAGTTCACGGGCAGTCGTATAGTCAAGATGATGACAGAATCTAAACGTCTACGAATCTAAACACTTGAAGCCGCCGACCTGCGAAATTTGGACTCGTGTGCAGCATCCACCATGTATCGACTACTGATGCATCTTACCGCTACTCATGAAACAAAGAGCGCTTGTTAGAGTCGCAGCAACAACAAACGTATAGGCTCATTTTTGGCGTGTCCCTCGCGATCTTTTTCGGGGGGACAAACAGTGAACACATATCTAGAGGCGTGGTGGTAATGTTATTTGCCTGCTTAAAAGCAAACTTTCGGGATTAACACCTTCGTTAAGAGGAATACTCTATAATAGCCTAATACTAAAATAGAACAATCCCATCACAACTGACTCCCTAAATAAAAGAGAACGAGTTGCACCCTACCGTGGTATAGCCTAGGAAGAGGGCGATGCGTGCGTGTGGTACTTGAAGAGGAGCCGACACATAGTTTGAACATCTATGTCGGTATATAAACTGGTGATTCGTGCGGAGGTCTTGATTCAACGGGTATTGGAATGGCAGGTGGAAATCGTGCAATTCGTTTGCTGGCCGAGGCTCCCTGCGAAACAGCGCCCCTGTCGCACATTCATGATCACTCCCCCTCCGCTAAAATGCATTGCAAAGTCATGCGAGAGCAGAAACACGATTGGCTGCTGGCTTTCCACCAGGTCCTCCCACGATGTTCCGTGTAAACACACTGTGCACGTGTACAGAGCAGTGATTTTGTTAGACCCTCCTCGCTCCTCACTGGTCAGCCCCGCTGACCAATGAAAGAGCGAACTGTTCTTTATTTCCGGCAGCCCGAACTGTGATTGGTCGGTCACTAACACAAATTCTAAGCGTAGGCGACAATCACCTGCGCTTTCAAGCTTTGGTTCATATTTTACATAATTTTACAATTTAGCATTTACCGAATGCAGCTCCAATTCACTAAGAGACACCGAATGACGATTCTGACAACATTTTGACAAGAAAGCATGAGAACTTGAAACAAAACGTGTGACTAAAATTATTTCATGATACATTAGGCTACAAAAGGAGGTATAAGGTAAGGCTATTTCTCAGTCTCTTGCTGTGTGCCAGCCCAAAGACGTCTTTCTTAGGTGAATAGCCAAGTTATTTCCAGGAGCTTCTCACAATAGCCTGTCTAAAGATAAACACCCCTGCTGTCTATTCAAGCCTTTTACCCGGGTCTGAAATAGTCACTACTCGCCACTCTAAGCCTAGGAAATTATTACGTAGGCCTCCTAGAAACCTGACGGCTGTGAGCAGGCCTCCTCATCTCAGTGTCATCATCTTTTGTATCAGTAATTCTGGGTGGCTGCACCTGTGTGTCCAGCATCTGCTAGCCCAGAGTTCCCAAATTGGCAGCAAATTGGGTAGTGTATATTACACTATAGGAGTCTGAAATTTGAAAAAACTTAAACACTGAAAACAGTGTAAAATGTACTCCTACAGACTAACATATACACACATACACACCAATTTAACACAGTGGCATGTGTACACAATAAACTGGGCAGTGTATACAGTACATTTCACAATGTTTTTAGTATTTATGCTCATCCAAAATATGTACTGCTATAGTGTAAAATGAACACTGCCCAATTTGCTGTGTCCAATGCAATGGGTCTATATACGTATACACCTCTTATCCCTCCTGTTGAGATAAGGTTTCAGTGCACATAGTGAAACTAGTCTTATGCTGTACTATTTGCCTTCGTCACACAAGGTCAGCAGCTCGCATGATCATACACTCTCAAGCCTGCTACATACAGTTATCTCAGGTCAAATAAAATAGGCTTATCCCATAACAACCTGCAAATATAGGAATAGTTTTTTGTTTACGTGATTTTGTCTAAATCAAATGACAAGATGACCCGAAAAGCTACAATCCAACAAGAACTATTGTTAACTGACATTTGGGGAAAAAATAGATATGTGGAATGCAGCATGCATCCCAACCAAGCCACAGAAACTATTCACACTAAACTTGAGTCAAGTGGGTTTTCCAAAGATCGCTATCTTTCAAAAGCCGGGTCACATTACACTGCTAAGAGACAATAGTTCCTGCAGTTCACTATCAATATCAATTCCCCAACACAGATCTATTTAAATAAAATGTTTATTCTTGGGACAAACAAGGAAGACACAAAACCCAGAATTAAATCCATTTCTTTGCTGATTCTATTATCAATTTCTCATTGACCCAGTCAGTCTCTGTATGTCTCACATCTCTTTCACACCATGAAAGCCTGCCAGGCGCTCTGTCAACATTACATGCACCTTAACCTACATTTGGTCCTTCCACTGAAAAATGCACTTCTGACTAGGCCTAGGTCCATTATCCATTCTAGACCATTAAATGCATGGATATAGTTCACTAGAAGTGATACAACATCACTGCACTTCACAATTAGCCAATTTGTGCTAGTTAAGTGTTGATTTATGGCAGACATTGTGGTTCAGCATATGAGAGTAAATGGTATCAGGCTTTTGTTTAACGTCATTTTGTTTCATTTAGTTCCAAGACCTTTCCACCACTTGACCGTGATGATATGGCAAACCCAGAGAGACTAGTTAGTTAGCCTACTAACCGAGGCATTCTGGTTGGTGGACTCTGAGTAGAGGAACAGATGTATGGTGGATTACATGAAATGAGGTCTACAGCATCTCAATGTATCTATGGCTGACCTAATTTTATTGAGCTTATCACTCTTCTTTTCCATACGAGTAAGATGTGAACCACAACAGGTCTGACACTTCTTCAATAAAGTGCTGACGGGCAAATCTGACAGACATGCTTTCTTTTTTTTTTTAGATTAAGGCAGGTGAGCTTTATCTAAGTGTGCACTAAGTGTGAAATATTTGTACCTCGAGCATTGTCCTTGTTGTCAATGCTACTTGTTTGACTTGTGTGGGACTCAGCAAATCCCTCGTAAATTGCCTTACACTGTTACCTCTGTGTCTCTCACTTTCTCTCCTATGCACATTGATAGCTAAGATTCCTCAGCGGGCCTTGCACACAACAATAACAGGTCAAGAATAAGCATTCGCGCAAACAATTCTGGGGTACTTCTAAGAGGCGGTGAAATTGGGAAGGATTTTCATGGGCAAGAATGGTATCTTAGAGCAAGTTGGTGTACACATTCAAAAACAGTAGTACATGTGCCAAACATTTAAAGTAGGCAGCTATAGGGATGATCTGCTCACTGTTATCTTCACAAAGGATTTATTTTAGATCATGTAAACAGGCGAGGTTTCAATCTCTTTGGATCTTTATGAATGGTATCTTTACACAGGCCAAACAGACATAACAACATTGCTTTCAATGGCATGTCCTTCAAAGATAGAAATTACACTAATATCACCAGCCAAAATGAAAGCAACACGCAGACAATTTTTTTAATGCATCTAAAACTCATGAAGTATCTGTCAGGGGTGTGCATTGTAAACCTTTGGAATAAGGCATGCAGTCTATTTAGCAAGTTCATAATGCAATAAAACACTCGTTAGTCATTGCCATATTCTAACAGCCCATTCAGATTGAAATCTGCCTGAACATGTGTCGGAAAATTATGAGCATTAAGGCTTACTATGTGTGTGTGTTCGACAATTTAAACTTACACCACCCGTGCATACCCATAGATGGCGTAAGACATTCAATTTCATCTTGGTTAAATTATAAAAAGGTTACAGGATTAGACTGTTTTATGATAACGTTACTAGACACCTGCCTAGTTTAATAGGCTACATTCTTAGCAGACATGAATCTGACACAATATTGAAGCTTTCGCTGCGCACTGGAGGCCGCAATAAGCTGTGGTTATGTTGAGAAACCACAGATGGAAACACTAGTGCGCATCGGCAAAGTGCCGATACTAGTATTGCTATGCAGTGTCTCAAGATATCACTAACCGTGACTTCAGCCAAATACGTGGTAGACAACAGATCCTATACAGCCTATACATTAAATAATGTATAAAAAGAAAACATTGGCTTATTTCTAACTCAAATCATTTACCGCAACACAACAGGAGCCTAATAATGCAACCACTGGCTACGCAGCTACTCAGTGATTACATTACAGTGATGATATGACATAACTACTTACAACGTGAAAGCAGCGAAATAGCCAAAAAGCGACATAGAAGGTGGCATAAAATTCACGAAGAGCCAACTTACTGAGCAGATAACGTTAGCGTTGCGTCTTTAATAAAAACACACCGGACACGTTGGATGTCCAGATTTTATCAAATACAGCGCTCGTCAAAAGCAATCGCAGAACTAACCAGTAGACTGCCCACTTTAGGTCAGTTAATCATTTCTTACCTACAGAAGTAGTACATTTATCACGGTCTTTTCAGCATTATGTTTTTTTAAATCATTTGTATCCCGACGTTGTCGTCTTTACAACAGAGATTTCAGAGTTTTGGTTAGCTGTCTCCGGTAGCTTCAGCCTCACGTACATACTTCCATTGTGTGGCATACATTTGTCTTCACCACGCCAATGCACACGCAGAGATACACGTGTTTGAGCATCATTTTTTTCAAGGCGTTTCCCTCTCGAAATATTACTGGTTTGCTTTTCAACAGCGACCCTGCCCACTCAATCCAAATTATATTCTGATTGGCTACGGTGGGAGGAGCTGGCCGCACGCGTTACACCTGTCACGTTGCACTGTGTCTGCTCTGAGGAGAACATAACAAGTGGCTACGATGTTGACGACTGTTGCAGCAGAACCGTAAGTTATAAAATACACGCTCAAACAGAAATTCCGTCGACAGATCTGCAGATAACGACGTAGGTATACATAAAATCATTTAAGATTTAATTTTCTACGTGTGCTGTAAAGCGTATTTATTATACGAAATCAATGGATTATTCTGCCATATAATTAGTTGAGCTTGTTGAGCTACGACCGCGCCCCTGTAATTTCTGATGCACACAGAAATGAGATTACGGTAAAGAGAGGTCCGTGCATGCACAGTTCCACGTGCCTGCCAGACAACGAAAAAGTGACGTCAATTAGTGTTCATAACCTATGCAGTCACGCGGATGTGGGAATGGCAAGACAAACGCATGCGCGCGCATCACCCTACCCCCAATATTCTGCCCTGTTTGCAAGCACTGGAATGAACCTAGTGAACTCATTTGAGGTAGGTTGTCCTTTGATGAAATGAACTCAAAGAACCCATTTTAAATATGGTTCCCAACGCCTTCTAAAAACCCATGGATGCTTGGGGAGGGCTTAGCAGGCTAATAGTTTAAACCATTATCACACCATTAGGCTACATATTATGTCATTATTATAAATCGTATAATTTGCGAAGCATAATAGCCTAATTGACGAGGCGGTTTTGGGGCATTGGGGGTATTGGGGGCGGGTGTAGTGTAATAGGCCTATGCAAAAACGAATCAACTTTTAACAACTGTATGCTGATAACCGTAAACAATGCGACAAATAGCATCAAATAGTTTCATGAGGAATATATTCAAAATTGTCGTCGTAGCCGTAATTGAAAAGTCGTTGGGCTGCGCAAGGAATATAAAATCCACAAAATGTCATTTCTTTTCACACCGTTTGTGCTAGATCCTCTAATTTTATAGATCTCTCACTAAACAAATGGTGCGCTGACTGCTCACAGATGGTCTAATCCAGACGGCAAGAAGCTCACCTCAATGTTGTGGCGCGGTCGTTCACGGAGACGTCCATTTTCAAGAAAAACATCCAAGTGTTTCCTATGGCCTTCCCTATGGATGGGTGGGGCTATACACATATGACCTAACGACATTACCCAGAGCCATGACCATGAACTAGCCAGTCTCTTCAACTTTATTAACAGACTATTATTGGGGATTGAGTTTGATAGGAATTCTACAGGCCTTGCTATGGCCCTTTTTAACCTTTCTCAGATGACTGTCAAAAGCGGAGGAGTTGCTATAGGCATTAAAATTCTGTTAGGCCTAGGTCTAACGCTGAACTAGGTTAGTAGACTAAACTATGATAAACTAGCTCTGTTAATTGCTTAGTAAAATAAAATTATAGGCTAATCTAAAATTCTCTATAGGCTCTAAATTTGATGTCAATCAAAATTATCAAGAAATTTGAATCTACTCTCCTGATGGTGATGTATGATTCTTGATGGTAAAATCTAAATTAATATTCACACAATAATGGGAAAATTTGCCTATTCATGCCTATGGCTATTTGGACCTAATTTAATACCTTGTATTGTAAAAATAGCGACACAGTATGTAACATGGAAGATTTACATATTTGTAATCCCTAAAGGCATATGTTAAGACATGCTTGTATTTATCTTGGTGAAAGTATTCAGAACCATCACCCAAAATTAGATAATTTCCCTGAAATTTGCCCTCAGAGCTTTTCCATAAGTTATCCAAATCACACCAGCTTACTCGAGAAAATATAAGAATTCTTGTGATGCCATTATAAAGGAAATAGGGGGAAAGTGTCACCATGCCTATTGTAATGTGTCCTGGATTATCCATTGTTGTGATATAAGGGTTCAGGTCTTTTTCATCTTGTCCTATAGGTCAGAATATGTTAATTGCAAAAGTATCCCAGTTTCGTCAGCAGTTTCAAGCAAGCGTGTTGCCTTCTCAAGTCAAGGATGAACTTGTTGAGAAATATTCTGTTTTTGGGTAGCTTATGTGCAAAATAGGACTCTTGTGTCATGTTTGATTTTTTGTGAAAGAAAAGCAAATGACAAAAAAGAAATGTGTCTTATGTGTCTTGAAGCAGTGACAATCCACTTTGTACTTTTGCATAGTGCATTACCCCCTTTGTGCAGCATTGTCCTATGCATCCATAGAAGCCTAGGCTGATATTGGCCCCATGCTGGGATGAGACAAATACACAAATACAAACATAATCAGCACATTTTGAAAGCAGTAAAAATGGATTCAGAGAAATTAAGACTAGAATGAAGTAATTCATTACTGGCACCAGTCATGCGAGAAAATGCATATAATACCAGCATAAAGGTCATGCTAAGCAATTTGTAAATCATGTACCTTTTTGTAATATTCAGCAAATACTACCTCACAATTCATCCCTGTTACATTATCAGAGACCACTGTAAAAAATAAATAAATAAATAAATAAAGTCTTAACATATACCTGTTCAATAATCAAAACAAAGGTGAATGTCTGCTTTATAACCAGGAACAAAACAATTACTTCAGTTTCTCAGGAAGCAGTTTGCTTTTTGGTTCAGATATATAATGTGTTGTCTTGGACAACAGCATTTGTTAAAAAAAATGTACAAACATGACTTTACTCAGCATTACCTACTCCATCCTTTATGCAAATAAAGCTCAACCGATGGAAAGGTTATATATAGGTCCCTAAGGCAATCAATTTAACTCAGAGAGAGAGAGAGAGTGCATCTTAAAGACATGTGTAGGCTTGTGCTATTCAGAAGTCCACCCTCATTAAAATCTGCACATAGTACATACAATACACGTGTAGCTGAGGAGACCCAATAATCTCAAAGACAACCTCAACCTGAATGCCACTGAGCAGAGTGAAAACGAACCAAACTGCTAAAATCTTTTTGCGCAAGACGGGTTTCACATTTGAAACAGGAGAAGGGTTGGCTGTAAAGCAAGTAGGACAGAATCCTCCGGGGGACAGCAATATTCTCAAACCTCACTGAGTACACGTGAGTCTTACAGGAGTGAGTGTTGCGAATGAACACAAGGGTTTGTTCCTGTTATTAACAAAACAATAAGACAGCCTCTGTAATGACTTTAATTAGTCATTAAGGTTAGCCAAAACAAAAATGGCTTGATATGCTAAACAGTAGCTTGTAGTAATTTGAGTATTCATAAATTCACTGACACACACCTGTGGGGTAACTGTGGTAACAAAGAGTAACTGTGGAATCAGTCATATGTAGTTAGCCTTCAATGCACCATACCAAGTGAATTAGATTCCATTATTTTTTATTATGACCACTAGATGGCGAGGTCGACTTTTTCCAATTAGGGGTTGTTTACAACAGGCAGGGAAAAAAAAAAGAAAAAAAAAGATTTGCCTTTTGAACTCAGCCTCTATGATCTCATTGAGCTCAATGAAATGCCTAGTGAAAATAAATTGTATAACAAATTGAAAATAAATATGTCTTGAAAGAAAGTCGCAGCTTAGGTCAAAATCTGTGTTAACAGCAAAAGTCCACACTCCTTATCAGCTTTTTCAAGCAAACTTGTTGTCCTCTCTCTACCAAGTCAGGATGAACTTGTGGATAAATGTTCTGTTTGTGGTTATCTTATATACAAAATAGTACTCTTTATTTTGTGTGTGTGTGTGTGAATGGGAAGAAAATTACAAAACAAAGAACAAGACATTTTGTGACTTGCAGGACTAGCAATCCCTTTTGTACCTCTGCATAGTTGCAATTGCCCTCCTTTTGTGCAACATTGTCCGACATGCATCCGTACCCTATAGCTTAGGTTATATGGCCTTAACAGTGGAAAGACAAAACACTTTGGCACAGAGATAATACATTATTGCCATCAATCAATCATGCACTTTTCACAGTTGTTGATAAACCGAGATAAAAGAAT
>JAGFZM010000066.1:99825-128396 GCA_017657215.1 Limnothrissa miodon
ACTTTTCACAGTTGTTGATAAACCGAGATAAAAGAATGTTTGTCATGTCAGCATAAAGACAGATGATGCTAAAAAAACAGGGTCAGTGCTAGCCATTTGGATACAAAATAAAGCTTTGGAGTGTTACAAAAAAGTAGCAGACTGCAGAATGGTTGGATATTTTAGGTAAACAAGATACAAAATGATTCTGGTCTGAGGACATTTGACTGCATGATGAAGATTGAAACATTTAAAAGAACAGGTTAGCTGGTTAAATTGGTACAAAAATGTACAGATTCCTGTCCTATGGGCAGTTCTTTATGCTGTACAATAAATAACACCACAAACTACAGTATAATATCAATCCGACACAAACCTCCAAGTACCTCCAACAATTTGCAAATGTAACCACTTTGCAATAGAGGCGGCCAAGAGAACTTATTTCACTCTTAATGAGCCATTTAATCATCTAAATGACTATGAAGAAGGTAAAATAATCTAAAAAATCTACATTTTGGGGGCACCTAGTGGGGATTTAGTGTGTGTTGTTTTTTTTCTTCTTCTGTGTTCAGTGTGGTCATGCCCATCTGTAATCAGCTCTTGCTCATGATTGTCATTGTCCGCACCTGTTAATCATTAATCATTATCTGTTGCACTCCTGGGGTGATTGTTGGTTCATTGGGTCAGGTATTTATCGGTTCCTTTTAGTCAGTAGTGTTAGCTGTGGGCTGGCAATGTTGAAATGTTTCTTTAGCAGGAACTCGTTTATTAGTAAAAGACAACATATTATCTAGTCTTACAGATTTTTGTATGTGCAAAGAAAAAAAATCAAAGCCCAAGCATTAAATATGTAGCCTACTATATATGGATGTGGTGAAGACAGGTGGTGACAGAATGGTGCAGTTTACAGAGCACATGATTGTGCTCTGTAAAAAGCACCATTCTGATCAGATATACAGTAGAGAATCTCTTCAACAGTATCTGCACGTCTGGATATCCATCCGTGTGTGTTATATTTGTTTACCTGTCTTTAGTCCACTATTGTGGATTTTCAATGTATTTACTAAACAACACGCAAGATTGCTGTTAACAATAGCCAATAGAATTGTGTGCTTTATTGCTTTACACCAAAACTTTACATTCTTGAGATGCTGCATAGGGGCCATGTTAGGTTTTGTTTAGCCCCAAATGTCAAACGTTCTTATAAGTCCTACCCTGTACAACAAGTATGTAGGCTAATGTTATATTAATAGAATTGTTTCAAATTTATATTATTTTTGTTACTGATCACAGAGGTCAATGCTTTGGAGCAGTATACCCTTTTGGCGTCTTTTTTTATTTTGTAGGGCTTTTAATTACAATAAAGGTAAAAAACTTTAAATAAAGCGAATCGTACAGTGCCCCATGGAACAAATGCTTATGGCTAGGCTTCAGACACTTTGCATGACGTAAAACGATGTGAAATTGGCAGTGGCTAATGCATCAGGTTAAAGATGAATCCCCTCACACGGCAAAGCCTGTCTCTAGTAGATAAGCTGTGTCATTAAGCAGTAGTTTCATTAATTGCTTGTACTGTATGTTCCACTCATTCAGTCAATGGTTCCACCCCTTTTAGCTCAGCTAGAATTTAGAATTAGAATTTAGGATTTAGGATGTTGCTTCCTGATCTGAGGCTGTTGTGCTGTTGTGGTTTGTGGGTTCTAGCTCTGTTACACAAACAAAGAACCTACAATCTCTCTCTACAATCATTTGTTTGAAAATCAGTGGACTCCACAGACTCACATGCTTTAACGTGCTACCATATAGACCACCTACCAGTTTCATAAATTAAAGGCATAGTTTAATAAAAGACAGCTTATTATTTCTCCAAACATAACCATGCAGTGTCAAGAAGATACATGTATATGTTGTCTAGCTGCATGGTTGCAATCAGAGATGGCAATGTCAATTTTCTTGGCCACAATCACTGTGCCAAACTTCTCAACGATCTCTGCGAGGGTTTTTTTTATGTGGCAGGCAGGGGCAGGGCAGGGGGAAAGTGTCAAAAAGTCATTTTTGGGGGTTTGTGGAACACCTCTCTAATTGATTAAAACTTGAATTCAACACAGATTTAGTAAAACAGTGTAGGCCTAAACCATAATCAATTAAAGTTATGTTTGTGCAAAAGTTCTGCAAGGGTTGTAGCTGTCTGACAGCCCAAGTAGGGATTCCCAATTGTCAACTACACATATGCCACCTGTGGGGAAAAAAAACATATGATAGTTGATGATGTAATTGTCTTCCATGATAATTGTATATACATTTGTTGGTTATTACTGCTGGTTATTGCCATTATTATCTCATATTGGGTTTAAATCTGGCAAGCATTCAAGTACAAAGTGAGAGCCTCCCTGGTACTACAATGAGGACAGAGAGCTATACAGATTTATGCTACCTATACCAGGGATGCTGAATATTATAATGAAAATCAGTTAGATGACACTAGACCTATTAAAGGCTGGTAAAGTTGGTAAAGAGTTAAATGTACAGTGTCTTACAAAGGTGATTATATATTAAATATTTTATTAAATCTTTTCAAGGGACAACGCTAAAGATATGAAACTCTGGTAGAATGTAAAGTAATCAGTGTACAGTTTGTATAATGGTGTAAAGTTGATGTCCCCTCAAAATAACTCAACACACAGCCATTAATGTCTGAACTGCTGGCAACAAAAGTGAGTACACCCCTAAATGAAAATGTTCAAACTGTGCCCAATGTCAATATTTTGTGTGGCCACCATTATTTTCTAGCACTGCCTTAACTCTCTTGGGCATGGAGTTCACTAGAGTTTCACAGGTTGCCATGGGAATCCTCTTTCACTCCTCCTTGTGTGTTAGACACCTTGCGCTTCTCCACCTTCCATTTCAGGAAGTTAAAGTTCGTTCCCCAGTGCCAGCAGCACTCATGCAGCCTCAAAACATGACACTCCCCCCACCATGCTTGACTGTAGGCAAGACACGTCTGTCTTTGTCCTCCTCACCTCGTCGCTGCCACACACGCTTGACACCATCTGAAACAAATAAGTTTATCTTGGTCTCATCAGACCACAGGATGTGGTTCCAGTATTCCATGTCCTTAATCTGCTTGTCTTCAGCAAACTGTTTGCGGGCTTTCTTGTGCACCATCTTTAGAAGAGGCTTTCTTCTGGGACAACAGCCATGCAGACCAATTTGATGCAGTGTGCGGCATATGGTTTGAGCACTGACAGGTTGGCTCCCCATCTCTTCAACCTCTGTAGCAATGCTGGCAGCAGTCACACGTCTATTTTCAGAAGCCAACCTCTGGACATGACGCTGAGAAAGTGCAATCAACTTCTTTGGTCTACCATGGGGGGCCTGTTCTGAGTGGAACCTGTCCTTTTAAACCACTGTATGGTCTTAGCCACCATGTTGCAGCTTAGTTTCAGGGTGTTGGCAATCTTCTTATAGCCTAGGACATCTTTGTGTAGAGCATTAATTCTTTCTTTCAGATCTTCAGAGAATTCTTTGCCGTGAGGTGCCATGTTAAACGTCTAGTAATCAGTATGAGAGTGTGAGAGCAATAACACCAAATTTAACACACCTGCTCCCCAAGGACACCTGAGATCTTGTAACACTAACAAGTGACATGACAACGGGAAGGGAAAACGGCTTATTGGGCACAATTTGGGCATTTTTATTTAGGGGTGTACTCACTTTTGTTGCCAGCAGTTCAGACAGTAATGGCTGTGTGTTGAGTTATCTTTCAACTTTACACCATTATACAGGCTGTACACTGATTACTTTACATTCTATCAGAGTTTCATATCTTTAGCGTAGCCCTTGAAAAGATAGAATAAAATATTTACAAAAAATGTGAGGGGTGTACTCACTTTTGTGATATACTGTATATGAAAAGATTTCAGACTTGCCTTTACATTTTCCCGTAACCAGTGAGACATTTTTTCAAATGATCTGCGGTTTGTTTCACAGTGTAGAAGACCCGTGTCCTCATAGTAAAGAAAGTCTACTAGGAGAATATTTTTTCCTTTGATAAATCGTCTGCTGTCTGCTATAACATGGTCCGTGTCAAAAGTGTTGTGTATCACCATCAGAATACAAGGTCTATTGTCTGAAAAAGAAGAAAACGCTATACATTTACATTTACATTTATGCATTTAGCAGACGCTTTTATCCAAAGCGACTTACAAAACGAGGATAACAATCGAGCTACATAGCAGAAACCTTAAGGAGCATAGTGCTAGGGGATAGTGCTTCAGTTCATTTTAGTGCTAGGATAGAAAATGTTCTATCCTAATGGGTCTTTAAGAGCTTTTTGAAGGCCTCCAGAGATGCCCCTGTTCTGATTATTTTTGGTAGGTCATTCCACCAGCGTGGGACGACATATGAGAAGAGTCTGGATTGCCTTGGGCGAGGTGCCGGGACTGCCAGTCGACAGTCATTGGAGGTCCGGAGTGTTCAGGGGTAGCCTGAGCTTTTATGAGAGCGCTTAGATAAAAAGGGGCAGATCCTCTAAGCACTTTGTAAGTCAGCATCAGTGATTTGAATTTGATGCGAGCCGCCAGAGGCAACCAGTGGAGCTCGATTAGCAGAGGGGTGACATGCGTTCTCTTCGGCTGATTGAAGATGAGACGCGCCGCAGCATTTTGGATCATCTGAAGTGGCTTGATGGCACAGGCAGGAAGTCCTGCCAGGAGGGCATTGCAGTAGTCAAGGCGTGAGAGGACCATAGTTTGAACCAGCAATTGGGAGGCTTGTTGAGTTAGGTATGGTCTGATCTTTTTGATATTGAATAGTGCGAAGCAACAGGCCCGGGCAACAGAAGCAACATGGTCATTGAAGGTTAGCTGGTCGTCAATCATAACACCTAGGTTCCTGGCTACTCGTGAGGGAGCAAGAGACAAGGAGCCAGAGTTGATGCAAATGTTGTGGTGAATAGTTGGTTTAGCTGGGAGGACCAGCAGCTCGGTTTTTGAGAGGTTCAGCTGGAGATGATGGTCTTGCATCCATGCAGAGATGTCAGAGAGGCAATCCGAGATTCGTGTTTGGATAGTTGGGTCATCGGGTGAGAATGACAGATAGAGCTGGGTATCATCGGCGTAGCAGTGGTAAGAGAAGCCGTGCTGGCGGATGATTTGGCCCAAAGAAGTGGTATAGATGGAGAAAAGAAGGGGGCCCAACACAGATCCTTGGGGTACTCCAGTAGCAAGGTGGTAAGGCGCAGAGGTGTGTCCTTGCCAGGACACTTTGAACAGTCGCCCATTGAGGTAGGATTCGAACCAGCAGTATGCATCACCCTTGATGCCCATGTTTGACAGTATAGACAGTAGAATATTGTGGTTTACCGTATCAAACGCAGCTGACAGGTCAAGCAGGATGAGTACAGATGACCTTGATTCCGCTCTGGCCTCTTTCAAGGCTTCAACCACAGATAGTAGAGCTGTTTCAGTGGAGTGGCAGCTCTTAAAGCCAGATTGGTTGTGGTCGAGTAGATTCTGTTGGCTCAAGAATTCAGTAACCTGTTTGAATACCGCCCTTTCAATAGTTTTAGCAAAGAACGGAAGGAGAGAGACCGGCCTGTAGTTTCCCACTTGGTCGGGAGCAAGAGAGGGTTTTTTGAGCAGAGGTGTTACCTGAGCATGCTTGAATGCAGAAGGGAAGATTCCTGTTGATAGTGAAGCGTTGACCACATGTGTGATAGCTGGTGTGATAGTTGGAGCTATGGATTGCAAGAGGTTGGTTGGAATTGGGTCCAGAGGGCACGTTGTAGGACGGCTGCAAGTGAGAAGTTTGGACACATCCATTTCGGTGAGGGGTTTGAATGAAGCAAATGTCGCGGCAGGACTATTGCAATCGGAGGTGCTTCCGCTAGTATATGGTCCAGTTGTAGCCTTTGCAGTTGGTTCAGAGAACTGCCTACTGATGGCAGCTACTTTGTCGTTGAAGAAAGAAGCAAAAGAATCAGCTGTCAGATTGATAGCGGGAGGTGGTGGTGGGGGGTTGAGTAAAGTTTTGAAGGTTGAGAATAGTCTCCTGGTTTCCGTGGCATTTTGAATTTTGTCATTATAGAAAGCCTTCTTTGCAGCAGTGACATCCGATGAGAAGGAAGAGAGCAGTGCCTGGAACCTGTTTAAGTCAGAAGGATTTCTTGATTTGCGCCATTGCCTTTCAGCAGCTCTGAGATTTGTACGCTGTCGATGGACGGAATCATCAAGCCAAGGATGCGGTTGGGAGGCCCGAGCCGGTTTGGTGGATAGGGGACATAGCCTATCAAGACACATCCTCAGGGTAGAGCACAGAGACTCATTGGCATCATTGACCTCAAGTGAGGAGAATGCACATGCTGGTGGAAGAGCAGAGGCAGCAAGAGAAGCAAAGTGAGAGGGAGAGAGATTGCGGAGATTGCGGCGGAACGATACCAGAGGAGGGACGGTCCGGGATACTACAGGGAGGCGTAAGCTAAACTGAATGAAGTAGTGGTCCGAGAGGTGCAGAGGTGTTATAGTCAGGGATTCCGTAGAGCAGTTGCGGACAAGTACAAGATCCAGTACCTTGCCTGCTTTGTGAGTTGGAGGACTATGAACCAGCTGTAGATCAAAGGAATGGATGAGTGAGAGGAAGTCAGAAGAGCTTGGGTTGTCCAGATGTAGATTCATATCGCCAAAGACAAGCAAGGGGCAGTCGTGCTCAGGAATGGATGAGAGCAGTGTATCAAACTCGTCTAAGAAGTCTCCTAGTTGGCCAGGAGGGCGATACATGACAACCAGGTAGATTTTGACAGGTGCCGTCACCAGTGTGGCATGGTATTCAAAGGAGTTTTAGGTAGCTGTGGGTATCAGTTGGTTGTATTCCCAGTTGTTGGAGATGAGCAGGCCCGTCCCACCGCCCCGTCCGGCTGGACGAGAGGTGTGGGAGAAAGTATGGTTGACAGAAAGTGCCACTGGGGTTGCATTGTTTCCAGGTTTGATCCATGTTTCGGTGAGGGCCAGGACGTCTAAGGCTAAGTGTTTAGCATAGGCAGAGATGAAGTCCGCTTTGTTGACGGCCGACTGACAATTCCAGAGTCCTATTGAGAGTGCCGAGCGATTCTCAGAGGCTTGCTTTAGCAACCGGAGGTCACCTTGGTTGCGACGTCTTCTGACAAAGCGATATCTCTTGCGAGATCTGGACCATGTAGGGATTGGGTAGAGACACATGCTGACCGATTGGATGGATTATTTTTGCTATGCTCAGAGCCCCTGCTCGGTAGACACGCACAGGTTGACACGTATGTCTTTACCCTCAAATGTCTTCACAAGAGAAGGGCTGAACACAAGAGCTTTCGCTGGCGCTCCAGGGAAGATCACTATGGATATGCAAGTCAGTTGCTAATTGCACCCGCTGAAACCACCCACCAAGAGACCAGACAAAGAAAAGGCCTAACAGTGGGAGGAGCTGGTGATTTTTCAGTCCAGAGTTTCTGCTTACCTGCTAATTGCCCAATTGTGAGTTTCTGTCAGCTGATGAGTGTCCTTCAGCTGAATTAGTTTTAAAGTTGAAACCACTCAGCAGATGCACTCAGGTTCTCCTGTGTAGCTTCCTCTATACGATGTGCAATGATAAATAGCACAGATTTTTAGCAACATTACATCAAAATGGTCAGATGCCAGGAACATTACCATCAGGAATCAGTCTCACAGCAGCTTCAATGTCTGTCCCAATACGTGATACCACTGGACACACGGCCAGGATAAAGTCACACTTCTCAGGCGAATAAATCTCCTTTATTTTGTTCTCATTCAGCCATGGCCTGAAATTCTGGAGGGTGCTCTGTGATTTTTGAGATGCAATAAAATAAAAACTCCGCTCTAAAGGGAGGAAACAAAAGCAAAATATTTTAAAATGTATTTCTGAAAAATAACAAAATAATGCATAACATTATTGCAGACTTGCATATTCTGATTTTATAAAAGTATAAGTATAAAGTATAAGTATAAAAGTATTCTATAAAACTTTGTGCTGACAAATTACAGAATTTTTAAAGCCTAATGTAATGTAAGAGGTTAATCCTTAACACACAGATTGACAGCTATCCACAACAGTCAAATACATCAGTCTTTAAGTGGGTGATCTGAGCCTGTGAGGTGAATTCCACTCTCACTTTAGTCTGTAAATGTGAATAACCGTACCATAAGGACTAGTGGTGTCCTTGGGTGTTACTGGGTAAGTTAGCATGGGCTTTCCTCGGGCACCTATAAGGTGAAGGCATAATGCATTTCGTCAACAACACTGCTATTGTGTTACTGTTATTGGGAAATTCCACAGAAAACTGAACTTTTTGTCCCATTCGTAACGGCCAATATTACGACAGGGCATTTGTAAAAATGAGCTAAATATTTCATATGAATATTTCATTCAAATAATGCACATACCTTGGCTGGCATAATAGATAAGTATTTCTTTTCTTTAGGATAATTTCTTTATTTGTGAAATAATAATAATAATGTAATAATGTGTAATCTAATGTTATCTGATTATCAGATAATGTTATGTAATGTTATGTACCCATAGGGGTTGGGATTGGGGTTTTGTTCTTGGGCCCTTTTATCCAGGGAATAATTTTTTCAGGCCAGAAACTAGCTGCCTGAGGACCAGACTTCTGCTTCCTTTGCTTATTGACTGTGTGTGCACCCTCTGTCTCCTCTGTTAGGAAAATAAACACATTTAAAGCAATCATCAGACAATGCTTTTTTGTTTGTAACATTTTTATGAGATTTCAGCTTATACCCTGTCAATTGCATCATGTATATGAACTAGATGTGGCTCATATAACAATGTACTAAAATCAAAAGAGCCAAATGCAACAGACAGCTCAATGAATCCTTGTGTGTGTTTTTTATAAACTGCATATTTCTTAATAACACTTCTAAAATAACACTTCTAAAAAGTAACTTCTCTAGTTAAGTGTTTTTCAGCCTTTTTTGAGCCAAGTCACACTTTTCAATTGAAAAAATCACACCACCAGCAGATTGTTAAAAAATGAAACTCTGTAATTTATATTGACAAAGTGTTAAGTCATTTTCACCAAGTTAGGAATCAATGAAACACAAAGAAGTATTCTATAAGACGGAGTATCTTATATCCAAGACAACCCAAACACTTGATAACGGCACATTATTTGCAGATAATTCAAAAATATATATTTTTAGACCAATTAGGTATTGGATAATTTCCCTAGCCTGGGCCTGCCCATACTTACTGTGACGCTACATTCAATTTCGCAAGCAAGTCAGTCTGGCAAACCTGCTGTTTTAGAGCATTTCTGTTCTCAAAACAGCGGGAACCAATGAGAAACAAGCTTCCCCCCCCCTAGCGCCAGTGAAGCATTTGATAGATGCAGGTTAAGCCCACCTCTCAGAAGGCAGGTAATACGGTAGGTTGGCCAGACTAAGCTCCTGTGAGCTTATAGTCGTGGAAGCCAGGCTATAATTTCCCACGGCACACCAGACAGTATTCCACGGCACACTAGTATTCCACAGTGGTTGAAAAACACTGCTCTTGTTGATAAGACTAAAAGGGTGATGTAGTGTGCAAACTTTACACAATAAGTTTCCTCTTCCCTTTTCATTTACACTCAAAATAGCCTACAATACAAACCGTTATTGGATGGTGTATTCCTGAAGCTTAACTTTTTATCCTTTTTTGGTATTCTTGTTTTCTTGTTGTCATTAATATCTATGAAAAAAGTATTGTAAGTATTAGAAACACGCTTTATGTGTAGAAAGACCAGCATGTTGGTGTGAGAAACATAATAAAAAGGTAAACTAATTTCTGGGAACAATCCATGTAAAGTTAATGGACCCCCACAGCGTTTCATTTTAATGCACATTCCTATAAAAAGCAAAATTCGGTAATACAGACCTTTGATGGTGGGTTTCCAAAGGCTTTGCATTTTAGTTTCTTTTGACAATCTTGCTGTTTGGTTGTCATCATGAATATCTGTGCAAAAACATGACAGTAACCCATGATGGTGTTATACAAACAGCGTATTTTTGCTTACTTTACCTTTCAGAGGCGGGCTAGTAAGTGAAGCCAGAGCCCTGGCACACTCGACTCACATTCAACAGAGTTGTGAGTTGCTGGGTGGGGTCTATATGTGTGCCAGGCTGAATCATGTGGTTTTCTGATGGGTGTGTTAAAGTCATGATCTAGGCAGGAAAGAGGTTTAAGAGGTAAATGCCACACAATGCACATATACATCTGTCTGCACATATATTAACAGGTACAGGGAGTTGGAATTAGTAGATTTATAACACACATTCCACAGAGTTGTGAGTTGCCAGGTTGAATCTGGTGGTTCTCTGTTGGGCACTGAGGGGTTTCATTATGTTCTTTTCCTTAATTAATATGTCACCGGTAATGTAATAACAATTGACTGTTATTCATTACCTTATAGCGACCCTTCTATGTCAGAAAAAAAGGCTGCTCTTGCATAGGGTTTTTGCTCACTTGCTTGTGTTCTTGTATACCGTTCCTTGGTGTTGTGAGGTGAGGGATGAGGTCGATGATGTGAGTGCCGTGCTGAATCATGCTGTTTGCTGCGGGATCCATTGGTGGTTTGACCTGGATGGGAGAGAGGCTTTTGGCTGATATCTGAACTGTGTAGGCTTATTTAGCAAACCTTCCTCCTTAAATAAAAAAAAACCCTTTTCCGATGTTCAGTTTTCAAGCAGGCAAAATAGTGTTTTGCGCTGGGACTGCCCCCAAAGACAAATGTGCCAAAGACTTCTGCCAATCATGAAAATGGAGCTCTGAGAAGGCTAGACACAGCACGACACATCCGTTGTGCAGTCATTATCAGTGCTACACACAAAGTCTAGCCCCAAATATGTGTGTGCGTGTGTGTATACATTTTCAGCACCTTCACAGTCATTAGACAGAAATGTGACACTATCAACCTGGACTTTAGCTTGGCCTACTTGTTTGTGTGCTTGAGTCCCATTCCCTGTTCTTAAGAGTAGCAGGTGTTGGTTCTGGTGAGTATCGGGCAGAATGATGTGGATTGACACAAAATGCTTTGGTTTGGTAACCTAGATGAGAGAGAAGTTTATGTGCATTAATGAGCCTTCCTTCCTTGCTATACACTACTAAAACATCCACAATTATTGGCACCCTGGTAAAGAGAATGTGAAGAGTGTACATTTTTTTCTACCACATTGCTCTTCAAACAATTTCCTACTACTAGCAGACGCTAATGGTTGTCTGATGGTAATAAAGCATGGACTGTCCTGTTGTCAAAGGGATTTTTTTTAAATAATGATTTCCTACCCTCCCCCATGGACAACACAGTGCATATACTAACCCTAACCTTAGTAATTAGGAAGAACATTTTCATATGGCTGGAAGCCATTAATTTGATGGTACCTAAATAAGTTGTCTAAAAGTTAACCTCAATCGGCATTTCAGACATGTTCCTGCTTCTTTTCTCTATATTACTCTGAGTGATGTTCATGCACAAAAATATACTTCATCTGAAAATGTACCTGAAAGAACATGAGTGTTCCTGTTCTGTGACATATTTAACTCCTGTGATGCTTGTGATCGTCTTGTGGGTTCATCAAAAGTATCTATAAATATATTAACAAAACAATATTGATTAACTGCATTTAATACTGCTGTTAATGTGATTTGTGAAAGTGATGGATGGATGGATGGAAAGTTGGATAAGTGTTGAATTCTATCAAATATTGCATTAAAATGCACACGGAACACAATGAAAGTATTGATTTATAGCACAAGCTAGATAATTGTTAAATAATATTAAACAAACAACAAAATGAACAATACATTGTCAATTATTCATTTTTAAGAATACACACAAAAACAAAAACAAAAAACGTACCCTTAAAATCTTTAATGGCTGGTTCACTTTGATACCCCCGACATCCATTTTTTGATAAGGTGTAAACATGTACTACATAATGTCTGTCCAGTTGTATACCAGGTAATGGAACAGATGGAGATTCTGTAATGATTGTTTTAATAAATTTTTCGCCTCTTAGTAGATTTAACAGATATTTGGCTTTATTCATTCCTCTTGGTTTATCCCATGTCACCTCTGCATGGTTTCCATTCACCTGCACTGCGACATTGCGTGGTGCTGGAATTGCTGGAACATGGGAAGAGTTCAGAAAAAAAAATTGATGTGGAGTCTACACTGTTAAGCTGGTTTTCATGAATTAAAGAACAAAGAATGCCTAACTTAAATAGTGATAGGCTAAAGATAAACATGCACACATTATGTTATGCTATACCTGCGAAATGTACTCCTGACGCGTACAATCTCCAAATGCCATTGGCATTAACCGTGGCTACAGTGAAAATATGACGTTCTCCCAGGGGAAGGTCTCGAATGTCAAAATGTGTTTGCGACACAGTAAAACATTGCTGTCCGTTTGTATATTCCCAAGTCACTCCAAAATGCATGGCTTCATGCCCTCTGTTTGGAGGTGTCCAACTTATAGTCAGACAACCTGGCTCTGATGATCTGAACTGAAGAGGCTCAGAAAAGGCTGGATCTAGGGAATGATAGACAATTAAAATGGAAAGGTGTAAAAGAAGTGTAGAGATGTGAAAGTCACTAAGCCTGCTAAAAAATTAAATTATTAAAATATTTTACAAATATATATCTAAAGCAAGTGCATAATAAATTGATCATGAGAGACATGAAGAACATGAAAGAGGTTTTAGCAGTTTTAGCAACTATATCTTAAATGACTTTGATTGTTTTGATTTCTGTTGGTTTGTATCCAGATTGTTGTATATATAATATAAAATATTATTTCATTATGGTATAACACTACACTGAGGGAGCCTGAGACTATCATTAACCAGGATGGGCAATGAATCACTGATTTCCCATTTCCAGGGGCACAACAACCATGCGATCTGAATCTTAAGAAATCAAGCCTTGTTCAAGATTACTGATTCCTCTCAGTAGGAAAAAGAATGTAAAAATGCGATACAACACAGACCAAATACCAAACTGGCAGAAAATGAATTGTGTGTTGGACAATTAAAGTTAAAGTAAGTTACTGTGCACCATTCAGTTAATGCACGGCCCTATTTTTCCTATTTTTAAAAAAAAAAACCGGCATACCCAAATTAAAAGCTTGACAGTTCCTACACAGTTTTAGCCTCATACCACTGGAAAGGTGACACCCTCAAGTTTTTTCTTGAACAATATTTCTGTGACATATGGACACAGAGTTACAGAGGAACTAAGTTTTTTTTGCGCTCATTTCGAATGTCTATGAACTAACTAAGATATGAAGGTACCATCCTTATGATACTGTACCCCAAAATCAATAAATCTAGGCCCTAACTCCATTTCTCAGCTTGCTACACAAAACATTTGTCACGGTTACGGCGTTTGGAAGGCATGATGAGACCCAGACGCAGGCAGATTGGACACGTAGATAATGTTTATTAAACGAGTAACAGGGTCAGGGTAACGCGACAATGCAACGACAACGACTGAACTAACACAGGGGTTTAAATACACATGAGGATTGATTAACACAAAACAGGTGAAGCAGGGCGGAGCTAGAAACAAGACAATGATTGAATAACGAGATGACAACATTGGACACAGGTGGATCAGGAGGCAGAGCACACACTAGGAGAAACATACGGCTAATGGTAAGACGCGGACTGAAAGGACAGCAACTAGAACATACTGAACAGGAAAACATGGACTGACAGGACAGGGACCGGAACGGACTGAACAGGGAAACACTCTGACAAGACAAGAACAGGAACTGATCATGACAACATTTGACTAGTCAAAAGACCAAAAATATGACTTTTCACAATATTTTTTTGTAAAGATATGTCTATGCGTTTTGCTTGGGACCCCTATGTAATCTCCCATAACTTTTTGTAAACAAGAGGGCCTATTGACATTCAAAAGTTTATAACTTGAAAACCCCTTTACCCAGAAACATAAAATTGGTTTCAAATGAAAGCTAAGTCTGTTTGCTTGATTACTCCTTCTGGCATTGGGGGGGGAGACGTCCCACTGGTGGGACAGTGTGCCTGCTGGTTGGCAAAAATGGCACAGTCATCAACAAATACAAAATATATGACATGGAGAGATGTAAGTTCCTTACGAAAGCAGGTTGACATTTATTAAAATGCCAAAACTTCAGAAACTTTTCTATTGTTAGGGTTAATTGTTAAGAATATTACAGCAAATGGACCTCCACACCATTGCTGGACGCATGGAAAGGTACACAAGGAAATTCATGAGAAGTTAATATTCAAACTATCACCTGTGAGCAAAGTCTAAAATTGTACTTGTGTTTTGTCTCACCCTCAAGATCCATGTACGGCGTATGTCGCAGTCTTCTTTTAGAGCAAAACCTTAATCTTGAGCTTTCCGCACTATTCAGGGGTCTTACATTCCACAGAGACAGCGATAAATTGTTTAAAACATGTGACAGGGTTGATTGATAATGGATCTCCTTAAACTGCAGGTGTTGATTTTCCACTTAGCTTAGCATGGCACGTGCACTCACTGCACTGCTGGACTGTCCTTAATTGCCTCTGCATAGTACAGTAGTAAACCTATCCAGGTTAAATTCTCTTGACGTAGGTGTGTATCATTACAAAAAAAATACAGATAACAAGTTTTAACTTTGCAGTTATTCATCTATTGTGTCAATATATTTTCCCGCTTGACTGACCTAATCATCTTTACAATGCAAGACAATGAAAAGTAGCCTAATAATTTCATACTGTTTTAAGTAAATGGCAGCGGCGACTTTTAAACCGTGTCCAAGTTAAACACAAGTAGGCTACTGAAGATTATGATCAGTCCTGCCATCGTTCTCTGCTTCTATCTCTGCTCTCTATTTATCCATGTGTTTTTTTTCACATACCTTGCAAACAATCTATCTAATAAACTTGGCAGATATAAAGCATAACATGTACTTTACTACATGCTCTGAATACACAAAATTTAAAATAAAGTAGGCCTACCAGGCACCATAATAATCAATAATCGTTAGCCTACAGTTAAAATCCAGTAATGTTATGAAGCTGTGACACCGCTATAAGCTATGTACTATGATGTAACATTATTGTTTGAAATAAATGAAGAACCTATCAACATTATGGATTACTTTCAATTGGCATCCATATGTAATTGAAACAGTGAGGAGGTAACGTTAAGGTTAATTTATCTAATGTTACAACTCCCATTATCGTGAGGTGACAGCTAAATAACAATTTACCGTACAGTAGGCTATCTATGGCAGCTAGGGTTAAAAAAAAAAAAAAAGAGCAACTTTTATAGCCTGGGCCCGCCCATATTTCCTGTGACGCTACATTGAATTTCGCAAACTAGTCAGTCTGGCCAGGCTGCCGTTTTAGAGCTCTTCTGTTTCCCTAAAAAATGGGAACCAATGAGAAACGAGCTTACGCATACGTCATTGGAATGCGTTTTCTGATTGGTTATAGATTCGCCCAGTAGAATACAGAGGCATCTGATGGACGTAGGTTAAGCCCGCCTCCCAGAAGGCGTGCGGTAACTGAGCCTGTCTAGACTCCTATGAGCTTATCAGTCGTGTTAGCCAGGCTACAACTTTTAGTCTTATATGTGACAATTTAGTTCGGACTTTGTATTCAACATATTTTACATGTAGATTATGAAATAAAATTTGTGGACCATCCGGGACAATGTAATGCACTCCAAAGATGTTAGCTAATGGTGCTAACATTGCCATTGCAATGGTTAGCATGTCAAACACAGTGTTAGTCGTTCGCAAGTTACTGATTTCGAATTTAATGGTGCAGTTTACATCAGTTAACAAATAGTAAGGACCTGTCATGGTTGTCCTAACGTTCGTTATGAAGTTCACTCGTCAAACCAATCATGTAATACTAACTTTGATGTTGGCATGTTAGCTCCGTGACTCATTGCTCTGTTAACAAGCAACGTTTTTATCTCCTGTGTATTCTACTTATTTCATCATCATAACATGAGAGTTGAATGATGGAATTTTGGGGAAATTACTTCTCCCTTTTAATATTATTTATTTATTTATTGGTAACACAATGCAGCACAAGTCTACTCACCTCTGATGCCTATAGCCCTTGACTTGCTCTGAAATGTATCCAATATTGTGTGTCACAAATGCACTACAGTATGCTAACCATATGCATTCTTTATGAAGAACAATGCCAATTGCAAATGCAATTACAAAAAGAGTACAAATTCTTAACAGTTTTTAGATACAATTTCATTGCAAACAGACACAGTCCCTGATAAAAAAAAAAATGGAATTCAAAAATCCTAAAAACGTCAGTGCTGCTAAAATCTTTGGACGTAAATACCTAATATTGATAGCAACCAATTAGCAAAAACACTGACATAAATTCTCAAAATGATTAGCCCAGTTCAAAACATACATAAACACTGAAATTCCTTTACATCTGTTAACCATCTTTCTGATTATATGCGATCTGACCATTTACAGTTTTGGTTTCACCAATTGTTTACAAGTCACAAGCTGGCAGTATGTTTGGCATGGTATTATCTCATTTTGAGCATGTGACAACTGTAGATTATGCTGCTACTCATATTACAATTAAACATTGCCAGATGCATTTTTGATTTTACCGTACCGTAAAAACCGTAACCATACCAGGGCAAAAGGTCACCCTCTTAGGCCTATATCCTTTTATACTACAGACACTGATTGTGAACAATCAAATAATCAAAACGCTAAAATCGTTCATAAAATCATCATGTTACTATACTAGTCAAAGTGTTCAGTTATAGGTCTACACTGTACAGTTACACCCACAGTTCAGGGATATATTTCCTGACATTCCTATCTTAAAGCGGCACCAAAGACTTTTTAAAACCTTACAATAATGTTTTCAAAATCGTTTCGGTGGTCCATCAACTCGTAACAAGGTGAACGATACTTACTGCATTTGCTCTGCGGCCCTCTATCAGCTTTAATGACAAGTTTAATGACTAGTTGAAGTTTGCTCAATCAGGTAGTGATATGTAGTTCAAGAGAAACTACAATTTTTAGATTTTCAAAACTCCTTGATGCTGCTTTAAAGCACCAAAAAGAATTCCAGTTGAACTGGACATCTGAACATCTTGACCACCATTACCTGGTTAAATAAGAATCTTCACAGACATACCAGTGTAAATGTGGAGGTAGGCTTACTCTAATGACCACCTTGTACTTCAGTACAGACACTAACTTTGTACTCAGTATCTGGCTTTAGGCCTGTGATGTCTGCGCTGTATGAGTCTGTGGTGATGGTCTGTAGCTTAGTCCCTTCACTGAGGTAGGAGATGATGAAAAATGAACTTTAAGATAATTGTAACAAAAATAGAAAATTCAGCAGAAAATTCTTTGGCAACACCGGTCACTATAAGCTACAAGGCTCCCACTATTTCTTCTCAAGTCAAGTCAAGTCAGTTTTATTTGTCAATTTCTTCACATGTACTTGACATACAAAGGAATCGAAATTATGTTTCACACTTGTCCCATGCGTAGACGTTGACAACAATAAAGTGCAGATGCACAACAAGAAAACAATTTAAACAATAAGGTACTGTTAAGTAAAAAAAGTGCAAGTAGGCTTAAGGCATTATACTTAGGTGACACACAGTATATATAAGACACAACATAACAAAGTAAGTGTTCTAGCAGTGTTCTTTGTTTAGGTGACACACAGTATATATAAGACACAACATAACAAAGTAAGTGTTCTAGCAGTGTTCTTTGTTGTCTTAGTGCAACACAAGATTTTAGCAGCAGTAGTATCAAATATAAATAGTGGTAAAAAAAGTGGTATAAATAGTGCTAATAAGAATACTAGAATATATAGCAGCAGGTGTGTGCAATTTGCAATTGAGGTAGTTAATAGTTATTTTCAGTCCAGAGTGTTGTTTGGTTTTTTGGTTCAGAGTGTTTATTTCCTTGTTGGTGAGTGTGTGTGTGTGTATATGTGTGTGTGTGTGTGTGTGGGGGGGGGGGGGGGGGGGGGTGTGGGGGGGGCTGGCTTGTGGGGGGGGGTGCCAGTGTGGTGGTTCCGCTGGCTGGGAGCCAGGAGGGGAGAGAGTTCAGCAGTCTCACAGCCTGGTGGATGAAGCTGTTGGTGAGCCTGGTGGTGCGGGAGCAGAGACTTCTGTATCTTTTTCCAGATGGCAGGAGGCTGAACAGACAGTGTGCGGGGTGGGTTGCATCCTTGACAATTGTGATGGCTTTGCGGGTGAGGCGGGTGGTGTAGATGTCTTGCAGGGATGGGAGTGGTCCGCCAACTATCCTCTCAGCTGTTCTCACGATGCGTTGTAGAGCTTTTCTGTTGTAGTCAGTGCAGCTACCGCCCCACACAGTGATGCAGCTGGAGAGGATGCTTTCAATGGTTCCTCTGTAGAATGTGGTCAGGATGTGTGGTGGGGCGCTTGCCCGCTTGAGTTTGCGCAGGAAGTAGAGGCGCTGTTGTGCTTTCTTGGCCAGTGATGTGGTGTTGGTAGTCCAGGAGAGGTCCTCACTGATGTGCACCCCCAGGAACTTGGTGCTGCTCACTCTCTCTACCGCAGCGCCGTCGATGGTCAGCGGATGGTGACAGGTGTGGCCTCTCTGGAAGTTGACAATGACCTCCTTGGTCTTGCTAACATTTAGCAGGAGGTTGTTGCCTCTGCACCACGTGGTCAGGAGCTCAACCTCTTTCCTGTAGTGGGTCTCATCGCCCTTGGTGATGAGCCCCACCAGCGTTGTGTCGTCCTCAAACTTCACCAGGTGGTTGGAGCTGTAGGTTGGTGTGCAGTCATGTGTCAGCAGGGTGAAGAGCAGCGGACTGAGCACACAGCCTTGTGGAGCCCCTGTGCTCAGGGTGATGCTGTTAGAGACGTTGTTGCCCACACGCACCGCTTGAGGCCTCTGGCTGAGGAAATCCAGCAGCCAGTTGCAGAGGGAGGTGCTGAGGCCCAGTTTGTCCAGTTTGCAGATGAGTTGTTGTGGTATAATGGTGTTGAATGCTGAGCTGAAGTCTATGAACAGCATTCTCACATATGAGTCTTTCTTGTCCAGGTGAGTTAGGGCTGGGTGGAGGGCAGAGCAGATTGCATCTTCTGTGGATCGTTTCGCTCTGTATGCGAACTGGTATGGGTCCAGGTTGGTAGGCAGGGTGGATTTGATGTGTGACATGACTAGTCGTTCAAAGCACTTCATGATGATGGGTGTCAGTGCCACAGGGCGGTAGTCATTGAAGCATTAAATTCAAGGCCACTGTGGCCCCTGGGAAGGTAAATGCCTCTTGTCTAATCTGATTCATTTATTTATGACTGGAGTGCTACTGTCAGACTCAATAGGACGTCTGGATGAACGGGAGAAAGGTAAAACTTAATTGTTTAATTTCAGGGGAGGAAACGTGTGTTTCCCAAAATGGTTGAAGATCCTTTTGAGCTGTTCAAATGTATCTAAATTATGTCAGTGGACGGCAAAGGAAACAACATGGTGACTGTAATTGTAGTTATCAGAGAACATAACTTTGGTGTGAGTGCATGACTTCATAATTGGCTACCTAACAGTAATTTATTAGCCTACTTTATTACAATACTGAATGAATGCTGTGCTTCTATTTCAAACCCTTGAGCGCCACCTTCAGGATTTTTTTTTTTTTTTGAAACACAAAGTATGCTCCAGTCACAAGGCAGTTGTCATACCATTACCATGGTCACCTGCTAAAAGGTAAAGCCATAGGCTACAGATGGCATAGCAGTCATAATAATTTAGTAAAACTGAAGATACTTATTGAAATCTCTATCACATTTCTACATATAAAATGTGATACGGATGTCTTGCTTTACCTTTCGAAATGGTCTTCAAATACTTGTCAGTGTCATTGTTGTCTGCTTAAGTTCAGTTGTAGCTTCAAGGTTGTGACTGTCACTCATTACTGTGCAGTAGGCCTGGCATCTGACCAAAATGCAGCCAACCAAATGGTGAGACGGACCTCAGAAGACTTTGTCCTACGCCAGAAATGTTGCAAATTGCAACCTGGTGGCCCTGGTCTCAACACAGCGTGGATCAAGGACTACTCATTATGACTGATAAAAACCGAGGCTACCTATATGGTCGCTGTTGGCAATGCTATCGTTTGGTGACGCATTTACCGAGAAACGCACCCGAACACTTTCACTTTCTGTATCTGTCTGTCGTTGACCAAAGTCAGACAAGTTCACATTCAGTTTAATGATGGTCATGCTATTTAGAGGCTAGTCTAAATAATCTAGCCCTAGACTGTCTGTTTGGTAACCTATTTCGCAGACGCCTTTGTTCAAAATCACCACATTTCTGTCGAAAGACTACCTACTGTAGGCCTTTATGCTCAATAATTAGGATGGGCATAATGATTGCAATCAACCCGTTTTAGAAAAGCAATAAAAGTGTTTTTACAACACTGTTCACCACCTTTCATTCAACCTACTGATCAGTTGTTCTCAAAGATCAACTTAGTGGGAATGTGAACTCAAGCTTAGAATAGAAAAAAATAATGAATGCTTTATGTATTTCGATATATTAGGCATTGTCAAGTGGCTACAAAAGTTCAGTGTTCATTGTACAGGCTATTCCGTTAGCCTACCTGTCAAGAGATTTCTTACAAAGATGGTAGGCCTATAGGCAGAGCAAGATAGGCCTATTTCATGTTGAGCCACTTCCTTGTGCATAGGCCCATTTGAATAATTTCAGGCTGTAAACGGGTTCAGGCTTTAAAAAGCTGTCAGTAAAAAATGTATTAGACCTACTTGTCAGGTTCAGGCCGGGTCGGGCCTAACTTTTAAGGCCCGTTTCCACAGAATATTTAAAAGCCCTATTTTTCTGCAATGGATGTAACCTATTCAGGCACTGCATGATGATCTTGTAACCTCTTTAAAACGTGACCTGATTTGCACCAAGCTTGTTAGTGCACTATCTACAACCAGGTATGTCAAGTGACAAGCTTAATTATGCAGATCTCCAAATGGATCTCCACTTTGGTCACACAGATATGAACAAAGCTACTGCAAAGTAGCCTATCTTTTCCCGTATATACAATCTTTGTTTTCATCACGGGCTACTTCCTACATGTAGGCAAGCCATGCTTTTTTCACTTTTCAGGCATGCCTGTGGTTCGGACACTATTGCTTTGAGACAGGCTTCACCATCTCCACGCAAAAAGGCTTGCTAAAGCAATATTTTATAGGTAACACTTCATATTCCTAACCTTTTGAAATAGTTCATAGGCCTATAATAGTGAAGTACAGCCAGACAAAACTGTAATAGCAAATAAAATATAGGCCTAATATAAAGTGGTTCTAAGCGAAGTTACAGATTCTTAAAAAATGTGTAAATGTGATAGAACACTGCTGTAACAGCCAAAGTGCTTATTTCTTCTCAGAAAGAAGGACAAAAAAACCTGACTTTCAGCTAATAGTTTAGGGTGCAATTATCGGTAATATAGTATACATAAAAGGAACACACATTCATTTTGTGTCAAAGATTTAGGACAGCAGACAATTAATAAATGTTAAAATATAGATTTCAGGTAAGGAGGCTAAACATAAATGGAAACGTGGCATGGGTGGAATAGTTGAGGTGTGGGCAGAGCTAGAACCCTGGGGAAACCCCTACTGTTTCAAATATGTGTCATTCAATATTTTATGACTGTAGTGTAAGACAGTTTATCTATTGTTTCCATATCAGCTTCAGCATGTGGATTTCATAGTTTTTTTAGGAAATGCCACTATATCCTAAAAAAAATATTATCTTATCAGAAGTTTTATTAAATATTTTGATAGTGACTGTATTATGCACAGTAACAGCATTAATGTATTCTGACAGTCTCGGGGCTGCAAGATATTTGATGAATTATACTCGCTATGAAAAATGTGCTTGCTGTCGTTTGTTTGTATTTAGAGTGAATGAGTTGAACCCATATGTAGACTGAAATACTCTGACTAAAATGTGTCAAATGCTGCAGCTCTGTTCTTTTCAGGCCATCACACTCTACATCTGATCATCTGCCCGAAAAACACTGGGCAGAATGGAGATAAGCAATGGAGCCTATCAACCATTAGACCCCAAAAGAGTGAACAGACCCTCTTCAAATAAATCTGAAGATGCAGATGACATAGAAGTTTGCCTGAAGACGGTGTATTCTCAACAGAAGCAGGAATGTTCTCAGCACTCTGGTGAATATAAACGCAACATAATCGAGACTTCATGTGTTATGTGTTATCCATCACCTGATTAAACTGCTACTTAATATTAAGGTTCAAATTAATTAGATTAATACAATTTATGGATGGGTTTCACTCAGTGACATTAATTGAGATGAAGACAGCAAAACTGACTTGACTTTCTTGACTAGATTTCACACTGTGCATTTTCAAAGAATTACACATATAATGTAAAGAGTTCTGGATATGGATATTTGTGTCAATCTCTTCCCTCTCCTACACAAGTGCAACTCACATTGTAGATTAGTTAATTGCTAAAACACAACTAATCACATTAATGGCATATTCATACCAAAATTTTTCTTTGGCAACTTTTGTTTTAGAGACACAGTTGCTTTGAAGCTTTGAACTGAAAAAGTACTGACTAGGTTTACACCAAGTGAAATTACATGCTAAAAATGTAAAAGAAATTTGTTTTCGCCAACGTAACTGTTAGTGAGCTTTGGAGAAAAAAAAATCAAACCTGGACGAGATTTAAATTTGCATTGTTTGGAAATGGTCAAATGGCTTAGGTGTAAAGAAATTAAAAAGCAAAAGAAAATACAGAAATAAACCTAATGCCCCCTCCAAGCACAAATGCCTGTCATAATTCAGATGATACAGAGGTATAAGAAAAGAGGAAATCCATCACAGAGGGAAATCCCTGACATCACACTGACATCTAGTCTAGAAATCTAAACAAATAGTTTTGCTTATGGGTATTTCTTGCCACGCACAGTAAGCTTTTAAGACTTGGAAAGACCGATCACAACGTTCTAGGCACTTAGGTCATTAGTTGTAAAAAAAAAAAAGACATACTGTAGGCCATTTGCGTTTTGCCAGTGTTGTTCTGATTGGTCGTACCGCTATCCAGTTCCAAAGACAACTGCTGATTGTCCTAGAATTTAGCTCAGTATATCAGCTGTGCCCAGATTATACATTTCAATGTTATATGATTTTCAGTCTAATTGACATCAATACCAAATGAGGACAAATAAAAACAAATAAAAAAAATTTCCATAAAATATGCATCAAGTTGGATGGAAGACTGGTTGGTGGCTGGTAATTATTCTTGATCTATTGCAGGTGTTTCTACTTTTTACAGGCTATCATTTTATATAGCATAGAAGTATATTATATATTTTTTAGTATATTATAATTGTTACTTCTATATAACATAGAAGTATATTATATTTGTTATTCAACTGTTGTACTGCAGAAATTCTGAGATTCTGAACTTTGTATTCCCTTTAGGACCTTGGAAAAGCATAGCCATGTGCCTAGGTCTAGTGTGTACCCTTTCGCTGTGTGGGATTGCAGTTCTCACTTTCAACTTGAGTGAGACCAAAATCAGCCATGACAACCTGAGGAAAGAACATTCTCAGTCACACACAAATTACAGTAAGCTGACAAGTGAGAAAGCACAGCTAGAAGAGAGCTATGATCATTTGAGTGCAGAATGTAACACTGTGAAGAGTGAGAAATCTAGATTACAGATCAGTAACCAGAATCTAGAAAGACAGCAATCGCTGTTACAAGAGAGTTACAACAGCTTGAATGAAGAGAAATCTCAGTTACAGAACCGTCTCGATGGCACGGCAATGGAAAAGAACAAACTACTGAGGAGGTTTTGTAAAGCAAGTGAGTGTTCAAGTACTGTTTTTTGTGTGTTTTTATTTGCAATTATTAAGGTTACATTTTATTTTTTTTACCACTGTCGAAATAGCAGATTTCATTCATTCATTTCATCTGTCTACAGTTGATGTTGATTGGAAAGGTTTCTATTGAACAGGAAACATTCAACCATATCTTTTGTTTTCTTCTTGACACAGGGGTTAATGTTTCAAAGCATGCTGGTATGTGTTTTCTCTTGACCTGACAATTCCTCAAAAGAGTTTTTATTTAATTAAGCATGGTTAATCATTCACATCCAACAAAGTCATTAAAATATTGATTTTGAAAAATACCTTGCTAATCTACGGTGGATCTATTTTCCCTAGACTATTGCAGAGTAAAGCATAGGCATTATGTACTTTGGTTTTTATGCTAGAGGCTGTTGTCCCTACATACATTAAAACATAGTTGAAAGTTAAAGACGAGATGATGATGGAGGTGGTATGTAGCTGATGTCCTTCTCATCAGGCCAGCTTACCTTAGCCTGGGGTCCCTTTAAAGGAGTAATAATGAATACCATTCCCATCTCTCCATCACAACCCCCCCCCCACACACACACACTATTACTTTACCTCATTCTTCACCCTTTCACCCTTTAATGCACAATAGACAGACAACATCAATAATTTCACTACATTTTTAAACCTTTTAAAAAAGTATGTGACAATAAAATCCTTTAATCCTTGACTATATTCCTCTCATCTCATGCAGCGGAAGTGACTCTGGATCCTGAGACAGCCTGTAATTATCTTACCCTATCTGCCAATGGGAAGCAAGTGGTTCGTCAAAACACAGCACAGCCTGTCCCTGACAGCGGAAAACGGTTTCTGTATTTTGCCATCCAGGGAACGCAGGGATTCTCTTCTGGTAGATTTTACTTTGAGGTCCAAGTCAGTGACTGCAAGAATTGGGAATTGGGAATGGTGAGAGAATCTATTACCAAGAGGGAAGAACAATCGTCCAGGAACTCAACCAATGGATACTGGATAATAAAGAGGACTGTTGGTTTGTACAGACCAGCTTCCATCTCCCCAAATGTAGACTTAGAGATAGTAGGCGTCTTTGTCGACTATGAGGGGGGTTTAGTTTCTTTCTATGATGCAGACACATGGACTTTAATGTACTCATTTAAAAACGTCTCCTTTAAGAAAAAAATCTATCCTTACATATTTGCTGGTGATCCATGTCCACTAACAATTAGCACACCTGTATCTTGTGTTAATTAGCCTGACATTGCTGTGCAACGTCTTTTCATTATTAATCACTATTCCAGAAAATACATAGGTTAATGGAAGATAGTTAATGTGTTCATTATTGTGATTGTTTACAAATAATTTCTACTTTCATTGATAGTAGTTGTTCATCATGAAATAAATTAGTAAGTTATAATAAAGTGATGCCAATATAAATGTACAATATTCAAAACCTATATATTGTTATTTTTATTCAAACGATAGTTGGTTATTGCTGTTTAAACATGTCACAATGAATGTGTGTGGTAATAAACAAATAAACTCTGACTATGTGGCCACAAGTTTAACTCTGGGAATTCTTCACCACTGTAATTGACCCAAAGCCCAAGCCCAGATTTGTCCCACTAAATGTGACAGTGAAGCAGTCAGCATAGTCAGCGCAGGGAAATAAAACAGTTACAACTCATCTCTTTTAGAGCAGTGGTGAATACAGCATTTTGTAATGACCACTGTGATATTCAAAAACTGGGGAATTTTTTTATCACAACCTGCTTTGCTCAGCCTGTTTTATTGCAAAATGCAGCAGTATAGAATGTGTGTAGTATTACTCAATGAAGTGAAAGTTGAAATGTTGAAATAAAAAGGGAGCAGGGGAAAAGGAAGTTATTACAGTATCATGTCATAACTAACACTGAACAACTGTGAAACCGGGTACACTGTATCATAAATACAGTGTCATGATTAGCTTTTAGCTTAGCTTGTTTTTTGTGTGATATCGGGGCTGTAACTTTGTTTTTCTTGAGCATTGTACCATACTTTGGATGATAGATATGCAGTACTCTTCACACACAAAATAGTGAAATGCAACATGCACACACACAAAGTGAAATACAACTCAATAACACAGGCACACACACACACACACACAGCAATATAAACGACTGACAAAAAACAAATCAGATCGATCACAGAGTCTAGTATTAATATGTCTGAGTATATATATTACTCTCATTTGTGTTTGACCCATGTCAAATAACATTTAATGAACTCTGTTATGTAATCCCTCTGACCCAATAAAGAAAGAGGGGAATAGTCTTAATTACATCAGACCTGGCCTGTGTGTTTTTTTGTTGTTGGTTTTTTTTTTCATTTCTGGTGTTCTAAGATTCTGTAACTTCCTCCGTCTTTGTGTGAAAGAGCATATAAAATGAGTGACTGGCCTTCTGAATCATAAAATCCCATACAGTCCACGTGAAACATCTATTGATCACCTAAGCAACCAGTATTGAGGAGTGTGGCAGAATGGAGATGACTGAGAGCATCAGCCTACCCTCAAGAACATCTGGAGCCAAGAGGCCCTCTACAGGCAAATACAAAGGTGGGAGTCCTCAGCATATCTCCAAGGAGGGTAGAAATGCTAAAGGTTCTGGTAGGTCTAAACATGACATTGTAATGAGTAATTGTCAGAAATCCATTACTAGGTATGGGACCAGCAAATGCCCATTTTCTTCATAAATCTTGAAAGTTCAAATGTAGGTTAAATTAAAAATAAAGTTTAGCAGATCTTGGATCACTGAATCACCCATTAATTAGTATACTGTGGTCAGAGTATGAGATTGGGAAAGGTGAATTGGTCATTTTTATCCCAGGATTTGGAGGGTTTTTGCTGCCTTGATGTAAGTGAGCAGCTAAACCTCCCAGTATGAGATCTCAAGGCAGGATGTTATGTAGTATAGATGATGATGTAGTCCTTTGTTCAAAATTAGCTGCTTCAAATGGGCATAGATGGCCTTTACTTCTCTCTCATACCACACATCTTCTATGTCCAAATCCATTTGAAATGCACAACAACTATTAAGTGATTTTAGACTGCGCCTTTCGAAATTGAGCGTTTCGAAAATTGAAAATCATTTTGGGCAGTTGTTATCTCCTGCTAAACACAGTATTTTCCTTTGTTCTTTGGAAGGTCCCTGGAAGTGTTCTACAGTGTCACTAGGTGTTCTGTGTGCCCTGTTGCTTGGCGGCATTGCAGTTCTTTCCTTCAATTTTTTTGAGACAAAACATTTACAAATGAGATGCAAAGAGAAGCTACAACTGTTGTCTGATTATGCCAACATCACTACAGAATGTGAACGGCTACAGATGAAGATCAACAACCTCATTAGCGAGAAATTCCAGTTAACGGACACAAACAATAATCTCACAAGATGGATTTCAGAGTTACATACACAATATCTCCGCTTATCAATGGAGAAGGGTAGCTTAACCGTAGGCAAGCAGAAATTAGAGATCAGGAATAATGAGCTCAAAAGAGAAAAATCTGAGTTGCTCGATCGTTATGATAGTCTTAGAAGTGAGAAGGAACAGCTACAAGTCAACATTACTCATTTGAACACTGAAAAATCACAGCAGTTACAGATAAGTTATAATAATTATAACACAATAAAGGAGGAGAAGTCTGAGCTTCAGAGAAGATATAACATGTTATATTCACAGCATTCATCTTTGGAAAAAAAATGCAACAACTTGAGCACAATTTTGTTTCAGCAACAGACTCTTTATAACAGTCTCTATTCAGAAAATGCAAAATTACAGGACAAATACAGCAATCTTAATGAGGAGAAATTACAGTTACAAACTAATTACAACAACCTGACTAAAGAGAAATCAATATTACAAGACAGTTATAACAACCTGAATAAGGCAAAATCTCAGCTACAAACAACATACAACAACCTGAATTCAGAAAAATCAAAACTACAGGAGCAATACAACGCTCTTAATAAAGAAAAATCACAGTTGCAGACCAATTACAACAACCTTAACTCAGAAAAAACTAGGTTGCAAACAACATACAACAACTTGAATTCAGAGAAAGTCAAACTACAGGAACAATTCAATGTTCTTAATAAAGAAAAATCTCAGTTACAAACCAATTACAACAACCTGAATTCAGAGAAGATGAAATTACAGGAGAGTTTTAAAAACTTTTCTACAGAGAAGTCTCAACTACAGACTAGTTACAATGATCTGAATTTAGAGAAACATAAACTACAGGAGCAATTCAGGGCACTGAATAAAGAAAATTCAGAGTTACAAACCAATTACAATAACCTGAATTCAGACAAATCCAAGTTGCAAACAGCATACAACAACCTCAGTGCAGAGAAATTGAAATCACAAGACAGTTATGACAACCTGAATAAGGCAAAATCTCAGCTACAGACAACGTACAACAACTTGAGTTCAGAAAAATCCAAACTACAGGAGCAATACAATGCTCTAAATAAAGAAAAATCACAGTTGCAGACCAATTACAACAACCTGAATTCAGAGAAAACAGAATTGCAAACAGCGTACAACAACCTGAATTCAGAGAAATCAAACTTACAAGACAGTTATAACAACCTGAATAAGGCAAAATCTCAGCTACA
>JAGFZM010000066.1:133514-176865 GCA_017657215.1 Limnothrissa miodon
CCTAGGGCTGGCAAGTGCCATATTAGAAAAAGTAATCCTTTTTTGAGGACACACTCAAAAGAGCACCATCTGGAGTTTACCACGAAAATCACAGCAAGCACTCGGCCCCTTTGTTCTTTTAATGTTCAGATATACTTCTGACTCTATGGACTTCACAATTGCAGTTGTTGGCACAAATGTGCAAAAGTCTACTGACTGGTTTGTGCACATACTCATGCCTCAGACATGCATGCATCAGAGTTTCCAGGAGAATAATTCATCATGTCATTATTTCGCATTATTCACACCAAATAAATCCGTACAACTGAAATATTAGGTGCCCCCCATTTAAACACTCATGAACCCATACGCATCAACAGCATGGCTGTTGAATGTGTCTCCAGCTTCAGTGGGAATTCAGAACCTCTCAACACCTCCAGCTTAGCTAAGAAATCCCAACAACTGTTCTTCCTGACACTGAAAAAGCACCACTTGTCTGCTACCTGTTAACGGTCTGCTAACATCCTGGCAACTTTTAATGCTTTGTGATTCAGAGCATTCTGACCAACATACAACAATCCAAGTCACTATGCATATAACAATGTATGCATTCTTTATAATACATACAGTTCTGTGCAAACATTATAGGCACCCCACATGTAAAGGACCATTACTTCAATTTCGGTTACTTGAAATGAGTGAATCCTGCCACATCTGGTAAATTAAACGCTTGATACATGCATGGCTCTGGCTACCACCTCCAGTGCAGGAAACACTAGCTTTACCAAACCCAGTGAACAGTATCATCTCTGGGGATATTAATTCGCCTACTGGTTCAAATACTGAGAAAGCTGAGTAAAGACCAAAGATCCTAGAACGCTATACGCGCTAGAATCTTTGGTAAAGACATTGCAATCCCCTGCATTCTGAATTCTGAAAGAAAAACCTGTAAACGCACAACACTCCTACAATGTCCACTCATGTTACATGACTTACATGGACCAGTTAAAAAGCCCACATGTATTGCGGAACGTGTTCTTGAGGGCATACAGCAGTATAAAACAAATGTTGGCTTTCACACAAACAGCTCAACTTCTTCCATAGAGCACAGACCTGGCACACTGCTGTGAAGGACTTGGTTCACCCGGTTAAAAAACAGAGTTGGTCTTCTGTCCATCCAGCCTATCTCCAAGGTATAGGCTAACCTCACTGCAGAAGCAAAGGATAATCTCCTCCTAGCCGTCACCATCACATTCCCTGCATTCCCTGCATGAGGGATTTATATCGTAAGTTATGTCCATAACTATGGACCTATGGATGGTATGAGTCATCCACAGGTAAGACCGTGGTGACGGTCTGAGGGAGGTCGAAATAGATCGTAAGTTATGTCCATAACTATGGATCTATGAGACCGACCGATGACCGTCACCACGGTCTTACCTGTGAATGATGCCATCCTTCTACCTGTCCGCGAGACCTAATACCAACGTCACGACGTGACTGACCCGAGGGGGCTTGGCTTGATGTCTATAGGGACATCCGGATGAGCCAGCCACTTCCTCTTTGCCTGGAACGCCCCAGCTCGTTCCGAGCGACGAGGGATGGTGACGGTCATCGGTTGGTCTCATAGATCCATAGTTATGGACATAACTTACGATCTATTTCGACCGCCCTCAGACCGTCACCACGGTCTTACCTGTGGATGACTCATACCAACAGGGTCGCGAGGAACAAAGTGCTTGTGCCATTACGTCCCTCGTGCAGCAGAAAGCACCGCTGAGCTCAGTGGAGCGGGTGCTGCCACATTGACCCTATAAAATCGTGCAAATGTGCAGGGTGTGCTCCATGAAGCAGCTGCACAGATCTCTGCTACAGCAACGCCCCTCAGGGCGGCCCACGAGGTGGCCATACTTCTCGTAGAGTGCGCCACCAGGTTACCGGGAAGATCCCGACCGCCATAGGCCTGGGAAATGGTGTCAACCACCCAATGTGACAGGCGCTGTTTGGACACAGGACTCCCACATTTACCGGCCCCATAGCAGATGAACAGCTGTGAGTGTGAGTGTCTCAGTGAATGGGTACGGGTGACATACGATCTCAATGCCCTTATCGGACAGAGACTTTCCAAGTTCAGGTCATCTGCCCTGACGGCGGGCTCTGTGTGGAAGGCGCTGATCTCTATCACCTGGTTCACAGTCTGAGGATTCACAACTTTGGGGAGGAAAGAGGGATTCGGCCACAGCGACACGCCCGTGTAGTCGGCCTTCCACCTAAGACATTGCTCACTGACAGACAGAGCATGTAGCTCGTTGACCCGTTTGGCTGAACACATCGCCAGGAGGAACGCCGTTTTCTGTGTGAGAAACTTGAGGTCAGCCTGGTCTAACGGCTCATAGGGGTCTAGCGTCAGAGACTTTAATAGTGCTGGATGCTCTATGCATGTCCAGGAGTGACTGGAGGAAACTTAAGACACTGTGCACCGCTGCTTGATTCTGTACTCCTGGGATATGTATTGCTCTCAGAGATGCAAGGTGGGCATAGGACTTGGTACCCCCCTGGCGATTTATGTGGTACACTACCGAGGTATTGTCCGTCCTTACTAGAACATGTCTGTTCCTGACGAAGGGAAGAAGATCTACCAGAGCCAGATGGACCGCCTTCAGCTCCAGCACATTTATATGCTCGTCTCTGCACTGGGAATTCCAGACGCCCCATACTGACCTGCCTTGCCAGACTGCCCCCCACCCCGTAAGGGAGGCGTCCGTGGACACCACCGTCCTGCGTGACGGGATGTGCCCGAGTGGGACACCCTGGGTGAGCAAAGCCGTATCCTTCCACGGACGCAATGCGCGGAGGAACGGCCGTGATACCCTGAGTTTCACCCGCCTGTCCCGACTGGGATGCAGGCCAAATGCATTTAGTAGGGGTGGGCGATATGGCCTAAAATTTATATTGCGGTATAAATTCAACCATATACGGTAGACGATATATATTGTGGTATTCTTTGGTATGTACATTTCAAAATAACCGTTTCTGAATAGGGACTATAATGCACATTGTGAAGACATTGGGAAGTTGTTTTCTAAACTATTAACAACCAAGAATGTAACTTCAATAAAATGTATTGTGCAAAAACTGTAATTATAGAAAACCTTGTGAGTGACAATTTCCATGAGGTATAAAACTCATGGCAATGTAAACATTCAAATGAAATGTCAGTACTGTAGTGCAAAATAATGCTTTCCCTTTTACTTTCTTAAATAACACAAAATCTAAACATGCTGATATAAAAAACAAAAGAACAGGAAACTTTGTTACTATGTTACTTTGAAACTACTGTTAAAATTTTTTTGTTTGAGAAATTAATACCTGCCAACCTTGGAAAAAAAAATTGAGTAGCTACTTACAGTGGGCTACTGCGGCGGCACAGCGTGGCGCAACAGGCGCATTAGGCATTAGTTATGGGCCTAACCTATAATAGCCTATAGCCTGTCATTGTCATTAATTACTGCAGCTTACAGGCGCACATGATGGTCTAATAAAAGTGGCCTATGTTTAGAAATGAAAGCATTTCTACGTTAGCCTGTTGCTCCTTGATGGCTAACAGCAAAATCATAAATGCGAACTATGCAAAACGCATGATTAAGCCGTTTAGAAGGACGTAGGCATGGTCATTGATCTTGATAGGCTAATTCGTTAGGAACTTCTAAGGTGTTAAAACGTTGTTTGATTTGATTCCCCTCAGCTAACGTCATGTGTATTATTAACCTGCAAGGCACACACACATCATCCTACTTCTCGTCGTGTTTTTTTCTTACTGGGCTACCGCAGGCACTTGCGTGAATATAGCTTTCTGACAGCCTTAATCAAATTTCCATACTCAATTAACGTTACCTTTAAAACGAGGTTTAGCTCTGTCCTCCCTTGTAAAACCAGCTACATTATGAAGATGGAATCAAAGTTCGTTACTTTCTTTTTTTACTTTTTCTCAATTATTTTCTTGTTGCGCATTTGGAGTTCGAAGTCAAGCACGTTTCCAGCATATGTTGCTGTCCGATGCGTACCAGTTACCTAGTGCGCGAGCTAAACTAATCAATCAATGCCGTAGGCTATTAAGAAGTGATAAATCGTACACCGTAGTTTGATGTTTAAATGCATATCTCCTGCGCAAAATGCGTACAGTTTGGGAGGTATGCAACAGGTCGCATTACAACAATTTCATGCAGTCGCACCAATGCGCCCAAATATTTATTTGAGGTCGCATAGATGAAATTTCGGGAGCATATGCGACCAAAATGGTTGCAATTTCGAGCCCTGAATGTAATGTGTAAATATTAAAATGAAATGTCACTATAGTGCAAAACATTGCTTTCCCTTTCACTGTTCTTAAATAACAAAATGTAAACATGCTGATATTTCAGCTAACTTCAAGTACAACAGGTAACTTTTGGAAACATGTAAACACAAATTACTTATTCTCACATGTTCACGTCACTGAGCCATATAGCTCAGTGGTTCACGTTCTAGTAGGCGTGACACATTTTGATGACATAATGACTTATCGCAATAGGCCGGTATAGTCAAAATCTCTATCGTTGGCCAAATTTATATCGCATACCGTTTATACCGTTTATATCGCCCACCCCTAGCATTTAGCCACCTCTGCAGCGGACGAGCCCTGAGGAGACCCAACAGCACCACTGCTGTTGCTGCCAACATGGTCCCAAGAAGCTCTGGAACCGTCTCACCTCCAGTCTTCTGCCAAGACGGAACTGACTCACCAGAGTCAAAAGCGACGACACCCTCTGAGGGGTGAGCGAGGCGCGCATCGTGACTGAGTTTAGACGCAGCCCGAGAAACGTTGCATCCTGTGTGGGAACGAGGTTGCTCTTTTCTATGTTTACCCTGAACCCTAGGTTCTGCACATGCTGGATGACCCTTTGTGTATCTCGCTTGACCTGGCTGCGATCTGGGGCACAGATCAGCCAGTCGTCCAGGTAGGGCAGGATCTTCAGACCCGCTGCCTGCAGGGGGGATAGGGCGGCCGCTACCACCCTCGTAAAGACTCTGGGTGAGAGAGACAGACCGAAAGGAAGGACCTTGAACTGGTAGGCCTGTCCCTGGTATGCAAACCTCAGGAATGCCCTGTGATCTGGGCAGACGGGGATGTGAAAGTATGCATCTTTTAGGTCAAGGGAAGTAAACCACTCCTGACTCTCGATGGACTCCAGAATCTGACGAGTGGTGAGCATCTTGAACGGGAGGACTTTCAGAAAAGCGTTTAGCCGCCTTAAGTCTAAGACAGGGCGCAGGCCGCCATCTCTCTTTGGAATGATAAAATATTTGGAGTAAAACCCAGCAAACTGTGCGCTGGCGTTTACTCTCTCGATTGCACTCTTCTCTAAAAGGGTTAAAATTTCTGTCCGTAAAACCTCTGCCTGACATGGGTCTTTGACTATGGTCATAAGGACCCGATCGCAGGGTGGTGGGCGGCACCGAAACTGAATTCTGTAACCATTTGCGACTGTGGCCAGTACCCACTGGTCTGACACACACTCTTCCCAGCTGTCCAGGCGCAGCTGGGAGACAGCTTAGGCTTGCCGCCCCGCACCGCTAGGTGGTCCTACCCCTAGGCCCTGCCGGCCTGGGGGGGCGCTGACCTCGGGGCTGGGCCCTGGGGGGAGGGCGCTGCTGGTACTGTGGCTGACGCTGCGGGCGTTCGGGGGCAACGAATCCCGCTGTCCGGGTACCACCATCCCCGGACTGCCACTGTGGGGTGTATGAAGCTCTTGGCCGATACCTTGGACCGCCTGCTCTACTATAAGTACGACGGAGAGACTCTCTCCTACGCCTAGACTGTTCCGCAGCTTCAAGCACACCTTGAGAGCCTGGGTGGAACACGTTGCCTGGCACCACTGGCATTTTAACAAGGTCCTCTCATTCCTTCTGGCAGAGAAGTCTGCGCAAGCCAAATCTGTCTGCGCGCCATCACTGCGGAAGACATGGTGGCACCAACATCCCTTGTGAGCTAGGTATGGGTGGTGAGGGCCGCGTCAACCGGAGACATGGTGTCCTGATCCTTGGGGTCGATAGACTTCCTGATTGCTGCCAGCAGAATAGCCAGTGCGCTACCCGAGCACGCCGCTCGTGCTGCTGCGTTGTAAGACCGACACACCAGGGAGTCAGTTTTATGACACTCCTTGGCCAGGCACCTGGGGTTAGCAGTCACCCGAGCTGGCCCCAGTGGCGTGAGGGCTGCCATCTCTCTCTCGACTGGCGGCATATCCGCCAGCCCAGAGTCTGGCTCAAACTGGTCTTTTGTCAAAATACGACACCCAGCATTGACCTGTGGCGGGCCATCAGGTTTGCCCCATGACCTCTTAAGCATCTGCAGGTAGTCTGTCGCGACCGGGACCGAGGTTGCTGGATGGGACATGGGAATGCCAGCCCAGACCCCCTGAGCTGGGGCCGGGGCTACTACTGGCACGCTCAGGCCTACAAGATTGGCTGCAGAGAGGACCCTAGAGAAGACATCTGTAGCCGAGAACTCACCGTCCCCACCGTCAACCTGGGTAGAGCCTGCTTGAGACAAGGAGGACGTGTGCTCCTCTTGCTCCAACAGTCCGCTAGCGCCAGGCAGGGAATCCTGCACATACAAAGAGAGAACATCTGCCTGCTCTATACTCTCTCGCTGGTAGGAGGGCAAGTCATCGCGAGAGGACCTGCTTGGTGGAATGGAACCACTGCGCAGGGGAGGCTGCCGTGCCTCAATCACATCCAGCCTCTCTGAGAGACCCCTTATAGCAGCCAGAATTTCGCTGCAGGGCTCCTCTTGGGGCACGCGGGTTTCTCTCCGTCGCCTCTTTGGGGCGCGAACTGCGGAGCTGTGTGCCTGTGCGAGCTCGGGGGAGCGTGCACGCGAGCGTCTCCTGTGCCCACCAGCACCGTGTCTGTCATCCGTGACTATGGACTGCGGAGGAGGGGCCCCTGAGCTTTCAGGAAGCTCTAACCTCTCCGCCCTGGCTGCACGCTCCTGCAGGGGGAGCTCAAGCGCGGCCGTACAGGGGTTGTCCACATCTTCCCTCACATGTGTCCCACCCAAGCAGGAGGGGCACTCTCTATGGCCATCACGAGGGTCCATAGGCGCCAGGCAAGACCAGCAGACTTGGGCAGCCATCAGTATGGAGTGTGTAATATATATATATATATATATGCCCTCACTTGGAGAAGTGAACAGGGAATGGTTACAGTGTGTGGGTACTCCACTCAGCCGGAAAAAGCGCAAGGGGCCAGTAGGCCAGCGCAAGCTGCCACCCACCACGTGCGAACACGCCGTATAGGCCAGCAAACTGGGAGACTCACCATGCACAAATGCACAGCTCGGACAGCAACTCCCTTTTCCCCAACGTGCCGAAAACAGAAGATAATTACTGTTTGTAAACGCACTGTTTCTCCCCCACCTGATGTAGTTGAACAGTGCTACGCAGGGAAATAGTAAGGTTAGCAGACCGGGAATGAGAGACAAGCTGCAACCCACCACGCGCGAGCACGCCGTTTGGGCCAGCAGACTGGGAGACTTACTGCACACGAACGCGCCGCTCGGGCAATGACCACTTGGCACTTACTGCCTAGGAAACAGGAAAGGCTTAACGTGCGCGAACGCACCACTTTCCCTATGCCTGCTGAATTTACACAGACCGCTTAGGCCGCAGGACGAAAAAGGCTTACATGCGCAGGCGCACAGCTTCAAGCTGAGAACAAGTTTAATGCTACCTAGCACACAAAGGGTTTTGCTGTGCGTGAACACACCACTTAGGCTACTTTATGACTGCTAAATTTACACAGACCGCTTAGGCCGCAGGACACAGGAGGCTTACATACGCGGACACACAGCTTCAAACAGAAGACAAGGTTTATGCTACCTAGCACACAAAGGGCTTTGAGTGAACACACCACTTAGGCTACTTTATGCCTGCTGAATTTACACAGACCACTTAGGCCGCAGGACACAAGAGGCTTACGTGCGCGAACGCACCGCTATAACACCCGAAAGCAATTAGCCCAACACCGTAGGGAAAGGTAAACAAACTCCGCGCTCTGTGCGCGAACGCACTCGAGATCTACAAACAATAACAGAGGATATCTGGAGAAAAAACACCAATATCAACTGAATTAAACAGCTCTTACCTGAGCAATGAAGCACCGATGAACCACACAACCCACAGGGGCACCAGGCACCTGTACCGCAGTAACGGGTTGAGTCCGTGGAGTCCAGATGTCCCTATAGACATCAAGCCAAGCCCCCTCGGGTCAGTCACGTCGTGACGTTGTTGGTATTAGGTCTCGCGGATAGGTAGAAGGATGGCATCATTCACAGGTAAGACCGTGGTGATGGTCTGAGGGAGGTCGAAATAGATCAGAAATTTCGTTTGGAACTTAAAAACACTTGTCTTTTTTGTAAACACTTTTTTTTCTCAGTCTTCATATTTGAGCTACATTCATTGTTTTGTGCACAAAAACCTCACATACATTTAGCCTACATTACCAAACCTATGATTAAATCATATCAAAATAGGCCTAACTATATTACTAACGGTATTCAGCTGTAACCTCACATGGTTTTTATAACATAAAGTTCCCTTTAAAGGAGAAATCCTATGTCATTTGCATGCCCCTAGTCACTATATTTGTAGTAAAAAAAAAAAGAACAAAAAAATATTTTAATTTAATACAAATTAATTTAGCCTAATAATAGGCCTAGTGAGTTTCTGTGCTCCATTCAGTTTGTGTTTAGGCCTACTGCCTGTTTATTCACTAACTATGTTACATCAAATGTTGCTGTTATTTCCCCCCACTGATCATCAGTGAAAAACATGGATATCAATTGAATCACATTTTTTTTCTTTTAAATCAGCACAGCTGCTCATATGGCCATATGAGCTCCTCTGGTTATTTTACCAGTCTGTTGTTGCAGTGTCCTCTTCTATGCTGTGACATGCTGGGGAGGAAGCACTAAGAAGAGGGATGCTGGGCGACTAGACAGGCTGGTAAGGAAAGCTGGCTCTGTTGTGGGAGCTGAACTGGAGTGCACCACTTCAGTATCAGACAAAAGGACACTGAAAAAGCTACACAACATCCTGGACAATGACTGTCATCCACTCCACAGCACTGTCATACAGCAGAAGAGCTTGATCAGCTGGAGCCTACGCTCCCTGACATGCACAACAGACAGACTTAGGAAGTCATTTGTACCCAGGGCCATTCAACTCTACAATGCTTCACTGAAAGGAAAAGGAGAGTTGGACTTCTCTGCATAGTCTATCTGCACCTGAACCCTCCTATTCACTTACAGGACTTTTTCTACAATACTGTGTATTGTTCACACTACCTAGGGGCCCTACTGGCTACATTAGCCCATTATGCACAACCCCTCCTTGTAACTACATACTTGACCACTAACAGTAACTGTAACCTGATACTTGACCTGCATACTTGACTGATGCATGAACCTATTTATGACTCTGTTAGACTTATCCCTGCACTGACATTGAAATTTTATATTATTAGGCTATTTTTATTTTTTATTTTTATCTTATTGTCCATATTCTTTATTGGAACTGTTGAAGTGCTATGCTTATTTTTTCTGTTGTCCTCTTTTATATATGCACATATTTATTGCTAGTCAATAGACTTTTAACCTGCTGCACTACTGGACTCATTTGCACTGTTGCACTACTGGCTCATTTGCACTACCTTAACACACACCCCATACTGTACCACAGTACACTCATGCACATCTCTACCCATAGTTTTTGCATTCTATTCTTATTTTTAGTAATGTTGATCTAGTCATGTTGTTTTGTTGATCTGCTTCTTATCATCCTGTGTACGCTGTAGTATATGTTGTGTGTGATTTTTCTAAGCTGCTGGGACCTTGAATTTCCCCTTGGGGATCAATAAAGTATCTATCTATCTATTGTGTTGCCAGTTGGATAACATAGGCCTATGTTACCAGCAACATTCAGCATCTCTGAAATATATAATATCTAAAAACTTTCCAACATCTTTTTGACCTAGCACCTGATGCTTTTGGCAGGCATTAAGAAAAGCAAAAAAATATTTTAAAAACAGCCTATCCGAACCCTTTGTTAACTTACGCATCCCTGCTGTTGATATAGTGTTTAAACGTAGCCTACTTTTAACTTTGACACACGTTCACTAGGCTGGGCATTCGCTATTTCATACTGGCAAAAGACCCAAATACATTTTCAAGAACAATTGCTCGCTAATAAGATTAGAGTCTTTCATAATTTACTAATCTGTGCTTCAGTGCACGTGCTTCAAACCGGTCTATTGTTGTCTTGTCTTGATTCATTTCAGGTGGTCGCTGTAGAAGAACTGACAGAAGTGCGTTAGCTAATAAATATCCACCAGGTGGTGCTGCGAACATATCGCTGTTCAAAATGACCTAAAGTCCACCTCTGGATCATAGCGTGAGAATCAGACATTGCATTTCTCTGCTGTTAAATTTTGCTTTGGTCACGATGGATAATGGTACATCACAGTCTAGCGTGAGTGCAGTCGAGTTTAAAGTGGACTTTAGTTTAATTGCTAATTGCATTGTTTACAAATCCCATTTCCTTAATCTTTTCTCAGAGACGACCTCCTGTCTTGACTCCGTACTCGACTCGTACAATCAGTCATCCAACTTTTATGCCGATTTGTCAGGAGTCTCTGCAGTGGTGGTCGCCTTCTCCACCAGGTGAAAACTCTGAGCGGCTAGAAGTCAAGTCTGCGCCAGTCTAGGCTAACTTCGCAGAGATGCTTTGGGAGAACTCAAACACAAGCTCTTGCATATCATGGGCCCATGATTAATCAAAAGGATTATGCTAATCTCTGTTTTCTGTGTCACTAACAGTGCCAGTGATGACCCCTTTGGATTTCTAGTACACTGACCCAAACCTGCCCCCGGGACACCGGGTACCCAATATTGTGACAAAGTTTGAGGTATAGGATAAAGCAATGTACCAATCAAAGTCAATTTCTCTGAAACAACAATGTTAACAGGAAGAGGTGCAGCAATGCAGCACTGGCCTATTCTCAGACAAAACAGATTAATCTTGGATGTGTATCCTGAGGAGGGCTTTCCTCAAATCATCATATGACCTGTTAAATAAATATATATTTTTTACGAACTAGCGAAAGGATATTTTGTCGCCTATAGGATGACTGAGGCTTTTAACCAACCAACATTACTTCTGTGTATTAATGTCATAATCTTTAAACACATAAAGTAATGAGATCTGTGATATTAACTATGGGTGATCCAGATTACCCAGGATTAGAGGAGCTTCATGGCCCAGGGTGGGCAGTAGTGGATATTAGGGGGGTTTTGGATGGGACTGGGGGTCCATCATGAATAACCCATGCAAGATTAAAGTCGGATCAGACAGGCTGACCAGTTTAATAAGATTGGCCCCTTCTCTGCTCAGACAGATCTAAGGAGTGGGCTTTTTGGGAGGAAATTGCTCTTGTAATGACAACATGGACTCAAGGCAAACATGGACCTTAAGTGAACTTTATATGTAACACAGCAGCATCTAACATGCTACGTTTCAAATTAGCAGTGATACTATGACTTAGACGGTGCAGTGTAGTAGAGGTAGTGATTTGCAAACATTGAGTCTTTTTTAATTTTATTGACATGTTCAGCCATTGTATCTGCATTCTTTTGTGTACCTTTACTTTCATGTCCACAGGCCATGGAGCGGTTCCAGCTCAACACTCCACCACCCATCATGTCCTGTCAGCTTGCTCCCTCTTCACAACCAGACCCCTTCCTTAGTGGCACCCACCCCACCCGCAACCTCGGGACCCGGTCGTGGACTGTAGACCTCTGCAATCGCCCCCAACCTCAAATGCCACGGCCTCAAACCAAAGGGACCCTGGAGGTCATTCAGGTGTCTCAGGCAGAGGACGAGGCAATAACATCCTTGCTGCTGCTTCGCCACAGCAGCGGAGTTAGAAGCCAGGGGGACAATGTTTCGAGGTCACCGACCCCAGGGTGCATGGTGATGACTAAAGGTCCACAGTCTCCCAATCGGCCTTCTACAGCTGAAGTTCATGGCGAAAGCGAAATGTCCATCTCAGAGGTGGTGAGTACGACGAGAGGTCCTGAACCATTTTAAGGTAGCGCCTCAATCTCCCCAGTCAATGCACCTTTCCCACTGATGGATTACTCATTTCCAGGAGGAGTCTCCTTCTCGGAGCCACCAGAGGCCCATAAGTTTTACCCTCTTTCACCTGAACAATCCCCTGAGCTCAGGTGTTGGCCTGAAATGAGGCCTGTTGTGGAGGAGGGTGGGGATGTTTCTGAGCAAGTACTGGCGTGCTGAACTGGATCTAGTGAACACCTATCCATAGTCGCACATGGATAAAGTCAAACCATCTGAGATACCACCCCCAGAGGAGGTCTAATTGTTGTTGTGTGGAGTTTGCCCACCACATCTCACCTGGAATGATTTATCTTCCCCTCTTTAAGCTGTAATTGTGTTCTTAGTGGTTCCGAAACTCAAAGTTCATGGTGTTTTGTTTGCTTAACAATGAGGGCTTGATGGTCCTTCAAGCCTTCAACAGCACTGCGGCCTGTAATGTACTGTACCTCCTTACCTCTCACCCAAAATAACCTAACCCCCTTAATGTCACCTCAACCCTAGATTTGGGGGTATCCTTGCAGGCATAGCTGCCAGGAAAGCTTGAAAGATCATTCTCCAATTTGTTCTACAAAGATTTACAGACCTTTTCTGCTTCTGAAGTTCTGGCATGCTCAGGAATATGGCGTGCATTGTTTCTGTTTTTTACTTAAAGTTGAAGAAACCCTTCAGCTTTTGTTGTTTGAATGTTTATTAAAATAGAAAAGACATGACATTTCAATTTTTTTTCATGAACGGTTTTCAATGGAAGGAAATCTATCCTCTTTTGCATATAAAACATATTTACAACATAAGAAACAAACATGCATTACCTGTTTTTCAAGGCTAGAAAAAGATAATGAGCTGGTGAAAATCTCTCCATTACACAAAAATGAGCAGTCTGTCTATTGTGCTATTTTAAAAAGGATTTGTCTTCGGGGAAAGTATTCCACCTTCATTTGTAAAGTTCATTAACAAATAAACAGCAGTATTCAGTTACTGTCCCTTTCACATGTTCACAGACCTTCAGGGGAAAATCACACATTTGAAAGACGCACATCACTAAAGTGAATATTACCTCAGTGCTAACCTAATCATAAGATTTAAAAATTCCAAACCTGCTTCTGTTTTTAATATATATATATATATATATACAAACACATCACAATTTCTGATTCACATAAGAGTATTCATTGGCAACCTTTTATTGTTCGCAATCTTCATTCAAGGCGAGGTTGATCCAATGCAATATAGGATGGTTGTCATGTTTCTGTTGCAACGTATGAGATGTAAACACTATTCCTGAGAAACTGTAGTCAATGGTTTCACACGATCAACTCCACCAGAGGGTGTTTTCATTCCTCGAAAACCTCAGAAGCCAGAATGAGGCAGGGGTGGTAGGGCTGGTTACCATGGAAATGGGAGGGACTTTTGGCAGTATGATTAGCACGTATATTATTATTGTGGAAGTGACAGACGCATGACTGGCTCCTTTGTACAGGAATGGTCACATTTTTAGAGCAAAGTGCAAGTCACTGTGTGGAAATACTCACAAAAAATGCTTATTAGGGTTTGCAAAATTGTGTTTACATATTTAAAAAAAACTTTTTTCACAAGCTATAAAAATTAAACTGAAGGAAAGTTTCCATGAACAAAAGGCTCCAGGAAGAGGCTATGGCCTCTGTGCATGATCTGTTTTTTCCATCCTTCATTTTGACCCAAATCCCGCTGCTTGGAGAAAACCTTCCTGTCAGAACCATCTTGTGGTTGATAAAAACACTCTCCTCATTGTTTCACGGGCACTTAAAGGCCTTGTGTGCTTTTGCTTTTGTTCTTTATGTGCTTATTCAATCACTGTGCTTTTTTCCCTCCATGTTTTGCTGCCTGTTAAAGGGTGACTCGAATCTTGCCGGTGACGGACACGGCCGCCTGCATGACGCGGTACCGTTCCCGGAGGTTCCTGCGCCTGACGTGCTCGTTGGTGATCTCCACAACATTTGCCACTGGGAACCAGCCTTTCTGTCCGTCAGACAACCGGATACCCTCATACCATCCTAAACAATTGAAAACAGATGATAAAGAGCAGAGGATCAAAAGAGAAAGGAGAGAGAAATGTAGAAAAGATGGAGAGAAATGCAGCATAGATTAAGATGGGTCGCTGAAAAACGTTTAGTATGACCCCTTTATAGGGTGGCAGTTTTTCTGGTCAGTGAAACCACTGTACGCATTTACACCACCAACGCATTTACAGCATCAGGCCTGAGTGGTTCAAGATGGTTGTGCATGGAAAAGAGGCTGCATCTCGGGAGGTGATGCTTACCCTCTGTGGTCTTCCGGATGACGTTGACAATTTCGGTTGGCTCAAGACTAATCTCATCAGCCTGCTGAGCAACATACTGGTCCTTACACTGCACTTGTGGACAGTCTGAAATACATAGACACACACACACACACTCTCTCTCTCAGTCAATATAGAAAATCCTCTTCAAAATGGCAGGCAGGTTGTGGTTGTAGCATATTAAAAGTGTGTCGCCCAGTACTCACCCCAGTCTTCATATATGACCTCCTCTGCATCCCTGTCTGCGTCGTTTGGATTTGGGAAAGCTGCAACCCACCTGTGCATTTCCGACCTGTGCAGGCAGGGACAACAGAAGGTTACACGTCTTCAGTGCCCTCATTCAATTAAATTTAATCTTATTTGTACAGCGTATTATACAAAAGTCATGTCTCGTAGCGTAACTAGTACCAATGACCAACGGGCAAGAAAAAACTTCAATCAAATCAATCAAAACTAAAATAATAATAATCATCATCATAATAATAATGACTTAGACTTATATAGCGTTCAAGATACCCAAGGCTGCTTTACGAGGGGGGAGAGGGACTAAGGGAAGAAGGAGGTGTGTGTGTGTGTGTGTGTGTTTGGACTTCAGAAACTACTATGATATTTTCACAAGCTATAAAAATTAAACTGAAGGAAAGTTTCCATGAACAAAAGGCTCCAGGAAGAGGCTATGGCATGATCTGTTTTTTCCAGATCTGTTTTTTTCAGCTTACATCTCTTCAATCTCTACAATCATCAATACGGAGACACATACACGACCAGTTCCTGATATTAGTCATGGAAGTCATCATTGTGAAGGTAAATGTTCCACCATCACCCCACCCCAGGCCACCCCCGAAAGCACTCCCACTCACTCTGTAGCTGCCTTGAGCATGCGCTCATTGAAGCGTCCCTGGTGGTTCTCCAGCAAGGTGAGGAGGAAGCAGGTGTCCAGGCCCCCGACGGACAGCTCGTCGGGTCTCAGGGTCTTCACTTGGACCAGGGAGCGGTGGGCATGGTCCAGGACCACATACCGTTCCGAGCTACAACAACAAGCAAAAGTGGTGCATTTTTAAGTTAAAGATTCTTCATGCCCAAACACAAAAAGTGTTTGTGACTAATATTGGTTTCTAAAAAGACCTCCCAGGAGATAGAGTGATCATGATGTCTAAATATTTGGACAGTCTTCAGATACTGTATACTGTATAGAGTCTTTTATATGGGCAAAGGTCAAATTTGGTGTTCCTTTAACCCATGTAGGTTGATTATATAACTACATCCTAGAGAATGCAAATATTTACTAGTGCAGCCTATAGTTTCTGGTATATTGTGACCATGAATTAAATGGTATTAAGGCTGTCATTTGTACAGTATATCAACAGATTTTCATTTTCAGTTTTTCATTCATTCATTTGTTTAATGAATGATGACAGGAAGAGTGAGTGGTTGTGTATAAGTGTGTGTGTGTGTGTGTGCATGTGGGAGTGTCAATCGTATGCACCCTCACCTCTTCTTTGTGGCGATGACGAAGAGGTCATTGAAGAGGAAGAGAAAGACTGGTGTGAGTTTGGGCCGAAGGGTAAAAAAGGTTCCACCTTTTGCCACGTCCTGCAACTCGCCCCGTTTCTCTAGGAAGCGTGTTTGAGAAATAATGGGCACAGCCTGCAAAACAATTGAAACTCCGTGAGAGATGTAAGAAACAAAAATCACTGTGAATAAATACAGTATATTCGATGTAATATATATATTTTACATATATTTTATAGTGCACCACATATAACAAACCATTATATATTTGTACATTCTGACATTCTGACATCAGTAGCTTGAGAATTCTCAAATATTATGAATAATTATGGAAAAATACATGGAGGTCTAAAAGACCCTGCTAGTGGAAGTCCATCAGTTCTTACTGCCTTAAGGTCGGTGCACTCTAAGTGCAGATTTTCTCATGAAATATTCATATGATAAAATATAGGTGATAAAACACGTCTTCAGATGAGCTTTTCCAAATCAAAGCGGGGTAAAAAAAAAAAAAAAAAAAAAAATCCAGTGGAATCCAGGAAGCACAGGCAACATTAATGAACACTCTGGTGTTTGTCGCTCCTCACCTTCAGCTTGTCAAACTCCAGCATGTTGTTGATCTCTATCAGCTCCTCCATCTGTTTCATCTTCCCCACCTGCGTGTTGCACTCGTCTATAATCTACAGACGGACAGAGAGAAGGACAGAAGAAGAGAGAGGAAGGGAGAGCAAAGGAGAGAAAGCAAGAGAGAGAAAGAGAGAGAGAGGGAAAGAGAGAAAGAGATAGAGAGCAGAGAAAGAGCAAGAGATAGATAGATTGAGAGAAGAGAAGAGATAGGTTGCGCAAGATAAAGTGTGTACATGAAGGAGAGAAAGCAGAGAGAGAGAGAGAGAGAGAGCATGGTAGAAACAGAGGAAGAGAGCAGAGGGAGAGAGAGCATGGGAGAGAGAGTAGAAGTCAGTTCAAAAGTGAACAATATAAACTGATATTGTTGCAGCATTGGGTGTGGAAGGTATTTTAAAACAGAGGAGGAGAGGACACAATGGGATGTCAAGCAGGAGCAGGGATCCACTAGGGGATGTAATGATGTACAGCTTGTTTTCATTGTTTCCAAGCCCTGCTCTCCACATTGTATAACTCCCCGCTGTAGCAGAGAACAAATGAGAGCTCCCACCTGGTCTGCGCACACACACACACCACTGACACTACAGCTGAGATACTGCAGACTGGGACTGCAACAATTTCAAAATAAATACAATCACACTTTTTTTCTTCAAATTACTTTGTCTTTTCAGACAATGCTACATCATTCTGTCCTTTCCCCCCTTCTCTTCTGAAGCCCCTACTAATTTTCCCCGTTCCTCAGTCAAGGGTAGGATATCCTCTGGAATTACCGAGACAAAAGACAGGGACAAGGAGACTGACGTCACGGTCATTAGTGGGGGCCTCACTGGTTTTGGCGACAAACAGGGAAGTCTGGGAATGGAAAGGAATGGGCAGGGTGGTTGGGTTGGGTCATTACCTTTGAAACTGACGACAAGGCTTTGGAGGCCGTTTGCTCCTCCAGTGTGTGCTCCTTGGTTCTCTTCAGAATGTTCTGGAACAGCAAGAAATGAATAAATACTGGGACCAAACAAGGAATTTTGTTATATTAAATTATAATAAATATTACTATAAATATTTATGAGAAAGCTGACGCTGAGCTTAGCAGGAGTTACTGCTAAGTGTGACTAAGCATTGCACCTCCATCTTCACAGTATCACACTGTAGTCCCAAAGAGATCAATTACTGATTACTCATTAAATACCGGAACCTCTTAGCCTCTGCTTGCAAAGTCTAATGAAGTCTCTATTGACACTATTTGTAATGGTTACAAGGGGGAACCACGCTGGTTCAATCTCTGTTCAAACTTCCTGTTATCATTAGAGCTTGCTAATGTCATGTCAATATTTGTGTGGTATCACAAGTATTATATGTGCAGTCTGAAGCAGCTAAGTACCAAAATAAATAAAAAGTGAAAGTGGGGAATAACGAATAACACTTAAAACCGTGTGGCAGAATGAGGTGGCTAGCCTCTATTAAGCCACTGAGTCCTTTTTAATGGAGCAATCTATTCACTTTTTCATGCACAGTCTGCCCCTGACTGGTTCCCCTCTAGCAGCTCGCTCACCTCGATCAGCATCTTGATGCGGGTGATGCGCTGGAAGGGCAGCAGCAGGAAGGACATAAAAGGCAGCCGTTGGCACTTGGGGGACTCCTGCAGACGGCTGATGGCAGCGGCGAAGGCTGCGTTCGACTGCCTGCTCGAGACAGGCCCCCAACAGCAGGAGCAGAAGCAGCCAGCAGCAAAGCAAAGCGAAGCAGAGCCAAAGCAAATGAAGAAGGAGGGCATGTTAGGCTCAGGCTCACACGTCAGTGAAAATTCAGGGCTTGTGCAGTGAACTATTCAGATGATATGCAAGATGGTGCAAAAATGCTGCATTTTTCATGGTGCAATATGGTGAAGGCACATTTGCATTCAACATGAAATTTCATAAAAGCTCAAGAATTCTTTCCATGACCTCATATTTGGGCCATCGTCAATATATGATTATGATTTATGATTATGAATCATGCAGCATCGACTCTAGCTCATTTGCCCTCCCAGATGCACATTTTTGCAGTGTTGCAACTTGTTTTTTTGCATGATGTTCTGTCAGCAAAATCCCAATAAGCTAACAGATGTCTGCATTGGTAGCACTCACATGAGAGAGGTGTAGGCCTTCTCCTGATAGATTTGGTTGCGGACGTAGTCAATGTAGGCGGGGAAGTTGTGCTGGGCATGGTAGTGGATGATGTCACAGATATCAGCGATAATAAGACTTTCCTCCATGCGGTCCTCAAGATCCTTTAGAAACCTTCCAAAGTCAAAGACACAACACACAAGCACAATCACAACCATATGAGTGATCATCCTCCACATCCATTTCTCTTCCTTCAAATATCTACCTAGTCAGGCGAGCACCATCTAGTACTGTACCTCCATTCAGTGCTGCATTTTGCTACTAGTCACTACTAGTCAGGACACCCTCTGAAGGGACCAGTTTCCTCGACTAGATATCTTAGCATCCAGTCGGCAAATAAATAACTGAAGGCAGAACCAATAGGTTTAAAGTTCATACAGAAGTATGCCAGTCGAGTGTCCAGACACTCTGCATTAAAGAGTGGTCCACCAGGCTAGCGGCAATCTATTTGCCGTTTGCTGTTGTATCGGCTTGTTCTTACCTCTCGCTGACCTCGCGGATGCGCAGGATGTTGGAGAAAAGTGGCACCTTGTCCCTGTTGATGAGGGTGTCCTGCAGCTCCCGTGAGTCCATGAAGTGCTCCGTCAGCACGCGCAGCGAGCGCAGGTACGACACCTCGGAGGTAAGCACTTCAAACATGCTCTACACACACACACACACACACACACACACACACACACACACACACAGACACACACACACACAAACAAACAGAAACATTTGCGGACTGATGTAAATAAATGTGACCTCAAAATATTCTAAATGTTTCTTTTTGTTTTGTTTAACAAGGGCAACAGATTGCATTGTTAGTAGCTATTGATAGTTCAGGAAAAACTAAACTCTTCCAAAACAACGTCACATCCGTTGCTTATTTTGTTCTCGTCTACCCAACAGCACATCTAATCACTCTGACAATCTCTCCAACGGTTATTATGGTTATGCTTCCCATCCTTCCCTTCATGACATTTTTAGCCCCCCTCCTCCCTTTCGCCATCTGTTCTTTCTTCTTCTCCTCTTGTGTACATCTGTTTACATCCTCTTTTACATTTACATTTGCCATTATTTAGTCTCTCATAGTCTCCCCTCCTGTTCCTCATCTCTCCCCGTTCTGGCAAGGTGACGCCACTATAACATGGCCACCTCTGTGTTAGTTTGTTTTGCTGGCTGTGCTGTTACACCAAGTCAAACTTCTTGTTTGTTTGTGCAGAAAGAACTTGGCTGTTGAACAAATTCTCATTCTAATTTCGATTCACCCCGCTCCGCCTTCCACTTCCTCTCTCTCTCTCCCTCTGCTGTGCTTGCCTCTTCCCATTGCTGCTCCCTCCTTCCCTACCTCCCCCTCACTCCCCTCTCACCTCCTGGTACTTGCACTCATCCGAGCTAAGTGTTTCCAGGAGGCCGCTTTCCCGGACGCCAGGCAGGTCTCGCCAGAGCGTGCTCCTGCCGGTCTCTGGGATAGGGCTGGCTCGAGAGCTTGGTGTGCAACCACCCGCCCCCCCAATGGTCGAAGCCCCGGAACCACGCCTATCCCTGTAGTCCATCTGGAAGTCCACGCTGGTCTTGCTGATGTTTCGGCACACCGTTGCCTGTCGGATGGCCTTGGTGATAACTGTTTCACGGTAGGTCTGATAGAGGGGTTCTAAAAGCAGGATGGATGGCAGATGGACAGATGGATGGAGTGGAAGATGCAGACAGAAAGATGGAGTTCACTTAAGAGATTTCGGCAGCTTTCACACAAGTTTTTAATCATTTTATTTGCTTCCTTTCATTTATTTACTTCAGTGATTAATGACTTACTATCCTTGGGCTTCGCATTCCTATCAGGGGGCTACAGTGAGATGAATCTGCAATTTCAATCCAGAAAAGTGTAAATAATTAATCCTTACCATCCATGCTGTCCCAGTCTATCGACTGCTTCCGAGGCGGTGCAGCCGGTGGTCTGTAATGTTGAAACACAGGTAATGAGAGTAACGAAAACAGCAAACTGTAGTTGCAGAGCACTGCAACAGAAAAAAGGCCCACTTCAAAGCCAAGAGGAAGAGAAGAGTTTTACTTGTCTATGTCAGCATCCTCCTTTCCCTCAGCAATCTTCTCTTGCACTTCTACACAACAAGTTATGAGGAGATGGAGAGGAAAGAAGAAATGTCACACACACATGCACACAAAGATGCAGATTAGTATTGTTTTAGAGAAGTGTTTCATACTGAATCTATTTGAAAAAAAGTTTTACATACGTTAAACACAACACAGAAATATCATGATAAAATTAAGCAGTTGGACAATTGGGCATTAGGAAAACTGGCTTAACTGACCGAAACTTTTAATTGATATGAACCAATTTTGCCAATAATTATAAAAAAAATAGTTAAGTTAAAGCAAATACAGAGCATATTAGATTACATTATTTGAATAAATTATTATACATTTTCACGTACATTTTATGAATCATAAACATCATGATTTTTAAGCTTACCAATGCTTGGGGGGAGGGAGTTCAAGGACAGATTGCTGCCACCAAACCCGTTCTGTCCCTGCTTGTTGGTGGGGATTGGTGGGGGGGTCCTATGTTGGCGTGGGCTGGGTGGAGGACTGGCATGGGGAGGCAGGGGTGACGCTGAGCGCAAAACAGGTCTGTCGCCAGGGGATGGCTGGGGCAGAGCGATGCCGCCTATGGGTGCCACACCCAGGCGTGGGTTCTTGGGCTTCTCCGGGAGGAGTGGGACTCTAGGCGGGATGGCCGGAGGGGGTCTGTCACCGCCAGCCTTGCCCAAGTCGGCACCGTCGGCCTCATCAGACACGCTGGATGAGAGCTTTGTGCGCCGTGGGGGCTTGACGCGGATGATCGGCACCTGGAGCTCGGGTTGTTGCGGCGGGGCCACAGGATCAACCACGATGTTGAGCTCGTAGATGTCGGAGTCAGCCTCCATGGAATAAGCCTTGGCCATGCCCCCGGGGGAGAGGGACTTGTTGTTGTTGTTGTGTGGCGTGCAGGAGGTGCGCACCACCTGCGGCCCCGGGTCCGACCTCCTCCTCAGCTGCTCCACCAGCTCCAGGGTGTGCTGGAACTTGGCCTTGCCCGTCAGCTCGCCGCCGCTGTCACTCTCGTCAGACGACTCACTGAGATACAGTTCCACCTCCTCTTCGTCCTCATTGAGCTCGGCTCCAAGTTTGCCTTTGCACTCCTCAGCAGGCTCCTCTTGCTCCCCAGTCTCACTCTCCCCCTCACCTCCCCTCTCCTCCCCCCCCTGCTGCTCCCCATCCTCCAGAGCCACCCACACCAGCTTCATCCCAGGCCGCTTCAGATGGCAGATACAGCCACAGTTCCTCTTACAGTGCGGGCTGAGAGCTGCGTACTTCTCTGGGCCCTCGTCGGCCTCCATCTCCAGACCGGCACCGGACAGCAGCTCTCCTTCCTTTCCATCAGGGGCTGTAAGAAATGGAACAACCAGTCACATCATATTTATAACCAATCCAGGTTATTTTGTTTTTATAATAATCATTTCCCTCCCTCTCTCTCATATGGGGTTGTGAGGAATGGGAGAATTTGTCACCTTATGTCCAGTTTTTAAGTATATTAAGTACATTTACTCAATATACTTAAAGTGTAGTATAAGAATTTTATCAATAACGTCATGCTTAACTCTACAGAAGAACAGAATTACAGTGGTGTGGAGGTGAATAGCTAACTTGTAGCCTATTCAAACTCTCAATTAACACTTATCTACTGTAGATGTCATTATGGACAAGACGGCATAACAGACTGGCCACTGTCTTTTCATAATGTGATAATATTTTATTGTATAATATTGGCCTGCAGTGATTCTCAATTACAGTAACCTTCTCCATGTCAGATAAAGCAAACAATGGCAAACAATGTTTATTTCATTTCAATGCTTGATGTGGTGATCCATGCAATGCTTCAAATAACTCATACATGTAACATTTGTGATAAGCCTTGCAGGTAGGGCTGGACAATTAATCGCATTTGCAATATAATCGCAATTTTGAAAAGCGCAATTTCAAAATCGCAGAGGCACGCAATTTTTATGGTTTTGTAACTGCATAGACTTAATGCATAGACTTGTTTGTCCGCTACACTCTGCACTAGGTTACAAGGATTGGGGTTCAACGCAACAAGATATTCTCTTGAATAAATATATGCTGATTAATGAGTAGTTCATTTTCTATTTTTAATTAGACATGGTGTACAAATATGCATATTAATGGTACATATTTGGTGCTTGTGCTTTTTATTGTGAAAAATCGCTATAAAATCGTAATCGCAATATTGGTTGAAAAAAATCGCAATTTAGATTTTTGCCAAAATCGTACAGCCCTACTTGCAGGTCACATCCCAAAAAAGATAACAACTACAGTAAAGGTATAAATGCTCAAGTCTAAGGAGGTCCTTCTGATAAAGAAATACCTGACAGGACATGTACACATGACCCACCATCACATGACACATACCCACTCCAACAAACACACACACACACACACTTGCAGTTTAGACTTTGAGAGACCCCTACATCTTTGATGTTTTCATTTCCTGAGGAGAATCAGATGGTCAGAGGCCTGCACTGTAAGGCTGACATGATACCTTTCAATTCAAACATCAGATCTCACAAGCTTCAAGCAATCCCCTCCTCACTTCTCTTTCTCCCCTGTCATGACAGTACTACGGATCAGATTTATACCAACAAAGTTTTTGCAACATTTACATTATGTTTAAGGAACCTGATCCCAGGATTTCCACACACTGTAAACTCTTAAATGAGCCTGCTTAAGCGAGATTAATGCTGGAGTAAATCACACAAAACATTTAGAATGCGTAGTCCAAGTGGTCGAGTGTTTGCAGTGTTTCCAGTCTGACACATACCTGTCCCTCTGTGGCTAAGCTGTGAGCTCACCTTCACTCATTCTATCTGTTGTCCCTCTGCCTTTCTTCTCCTCTTTAGAACCCGCTGCCACCGCCTTCACCCCGGCCACACATTTTTGCATCGACCTTCTGAGTCTCGTCTTGCTGTTTAGCTCACTCCCGTGTGTAAGCTTCTCCTCCACGGTCTCACAGATATTTTGCTTGATTTTACTGAAGGCTCGCCTCACACTCTCTGCCATGGCAAAGCTAAGTTATGTGGCCAAGACTTCTCATTAACACAACTCTATTATGTGGATCTGCTTTTTTTCCTGTTGAAGTTTAAGCCTGTTTATTGGCCTTGTTAAAAACTCGTGCTTTCCTAGTTCAAAGTCCAAGTGCTAAAAGTATTAAAAGTTTGGGTGTATATTTGAAGTTGAATATCTATTTGTAGGTATTAAGCAAAATGTATATGTTTCCTTTCATATTGCACATTCCTAATAGAAATTAGCTTTAGTTAAAAAATTTTTTTTTAAAGATTTGAAAAAGATTTTTGAAAAAGAGATGAGAAACAGCACTGTATTTTCAACTTGAAAATGCTTGTAAATGTAGATCACATAATTTGGAAATTCCCAGGTCCCCACATGAATTGTTAAATGCTGGGTAAACTCTCATCCCGGGATAATCTGTAACGTGAGCTCTATGCAAAGTCTCTTTTCCAGCCAATTCTTCTTCAGCCCCTTACATGTGTATCGTGTGATATAGTGGCTCTGAATCAGGCCAAGAAAACAGCTTCAAGTCCCAAGTGTTATCTCTGTGAGGTAATAGAGTCGTTTATTGGAAGCGTTAAAGGGGAAAGAGAGCTCCGTGAGCTGTAATGATAAACAACCCACTTCAGACGCAAACCAGGAAGAGTGATGACACACCAAGACAGCCTTGCTGTTTCCTTAACAGGAGTGAATGGCTAGAAGGACAAGAGGAGTTGGGTGAAACAATCAGGACGGTGATAAAAAACAACCATCGAATGTTGATTCTGGAATGATCCGGTGAGAAAAGTATTCCGTTGAAGATGGGTGGCTTTGGATAAATAGCTTGGGGAGCAACAATTTGCTGTGTGTGTGTGTGTGTGTGTATGTATGTGTGTGTCTGTGGAGGGGGTCATTGGAATGTTGGAGAAACTAACTTCATCTCTGCCTCTCGGAGCCTCCTACTTTTTTTTTACATTTAACATTTTCGGGCCTAAATTTCTCAGTGATTGTAATCAATGCCCATGCTAATAATACTGCAATAGTGCATTAAAGTTAATGTATATACTACTATTCAGGTTAGCACTCAAGTAAGATTTGTTAATAGTGCAGTGAAAAAAATAGACCTTCTTCAACAGAGTTGGATGTGTGAGTGTTTGTTTTTGTGGGTGGAGGGGCTGCACAGTGCAGGTTGAAATGAGAACAGATGAAATCTGAAGCAAATTTGCCTCAAGCGCCTCGCTGGTTCTCTACAACAAGCACAGAATCACAGAGAGGGCAGGGTCGAGTTTCTCAGTGAAAAAATAAACCATAGTGGGGGATGGGGTAAACATATAGCCTCTCGTACTCGCTTTTTGAATCTTTCGGCCTGTCAAAACAGACAACAGATTTTGGGGACTTCCCAATTTTAAAGTTTGATTACAACCAAAGGCCAAATCAATTAATCAAGCCAGGTCAGTGATATCACCCATAAGTGGGTTGAGCTCTAAAAAATCCTAAGCATGTGATACATAAGACACCAAGTCATCATAAAACTATGAACACATCGCCATGCATGCGGAGGTACGGATTTTTATGTATTTATTTCTTACAATAACTGCACCATTATTTCCTTCTCAGGCTCCACCTTTTAGACACGCATCTACATAGGTGCCAACACACAGCTACACACACAAAGACAAACACGAGGGCGAGCACTGTTTGCGCAACAACAGAACCAGTTTCTCTGCGATCATGTTACATTCACTGCTGCAAATGAGATAAGAACCTCAGACAGGGATACAGCCACCAGGGGACCTTCAGTGACATTTCGAGGACAGGTTCATTTCAGGGGTCTCAGATTCTCAGGTAATGTAGGTAGTGAATAAAGTCAATGTGTGAAACAATGGTTCGCTCACCTGATCGGCCTACTTCCACACCGCCGCTTGTGGAGACGTTCCTCGCCCTCGCCCCCGGAATGTTTACACACGCGCCCACGTTGGAGCTCTTGACGAAGCGGCTTCGTTTCATGGGTAGTGGGGGAGCCTGGTCAGCCATGGCCTGGGGGCCCTTGGGGACTTTGGGTTTGGGCAGGACTTCCGGCACATACTTCTGGAGGCTCGTCTTGTCCACGCCGGTGGAGCCATTGGAGCCGGCGATACCGTTGGCCCCGGCCGTGCCGCTTCCGGGTTCAGTCGCTGACACTGACACCGGGGTTTGGATGGGCTCAGGCTGGTCAAACTTCTTGACAATCTTCTTCACATTCCCAGCACTCCTTGCCGCAGTGCCCGTCTCCATGGGTGGGGGGTCGGGGATGGGCTTGGAGGGTAGCGGGGGCCTAGGCTTCACCTCCGGCTTTGGCGGGAGAGGAGACGGAGCACAAACTGTGGACTCTGGGGTAGACATTTTCCTTCCAGTGATACGTCCTGGCTGGCCCAAGCTTGGGCAGCAAGATGAAGAGTCAAACTGGGATAGCCATCATCCTCTGCTAAAAATTAAATAATATATATTTATCATTAATAACAAGAAAAAGAGAAGTACAGGAAAACAAATCTAGTATCACCATTCAAAAAAACAATCAAAGCAGGCCCAAGGTTGGTCTGCAAAATAAGGAGCAAGCGACAATTGCAATTATCAACTGCTAGGAGAAAAGGAGTAAACAATACAGTGGTCATTGCCATTCAATGGGTGGCCAGCTGGCCAGCAACACCCTCTTTCCTAATATAGACTGCTCTTGACATCAGAGCAGAAACTCTTTACGTCTAAAGGAGGGTGTTGAGTCAGACTGCAGCTGGGACTTTGTCCTGGAAAGAGGCACACCCACTGCTCAGGTAACAGACATTCTCTAAAAAATACAGTCTGCTTAGAACCAGTGTCTGATATCCAACAGTGTGGAGGTAAATGAGATGCCATTCATCCTTAATCACTTTAGCCTATGTGCTCATTCATCGACATAATTTTATCTCAAACCATATTCCATACAACAACGACAACAACAACACGCAGTATATAATAAATACATTAATGTAAGTTTAGGCAGTGGTAGTCTATCTGAACAGTCTGTCCCAGCTCTCATTTCCCATGTTAATCATAAACAGGACAGAAGTCTTCTGCAATTGCATTTCAAGTTGCGGGTTGGTGAGGCAGCCAAGCACTGAGTTTTTCTCTACACATACAGTGTGATGACTGAGACAGGGGCTGCATCCATGCATCAAAAACACAGGCTGGCTAATGCCCAGGTTACTTCACAGATATTTCTAGCACCGCAGGAGATCAATGGCCCTTTTTGCTTTTACCAAAATCCCGCTTTGGTTGCACTGCGCACAGAAATAATATTCTACAGATACAAAACAACTGCTAACAGGATTTAAAATGGCTGTGAGACAAAAAGGAGATTTAATAGCATTCAAACCAACAGAGGTTGTACAAATAATGACATTAAAATTATATGAATGGAAGATGTGAGGGAAAATTAGCATTTTCTTTTTACATACAAAAACACAAAAATGACAAAGAGTGCTACCTGCATGCTTTGTTATAAATGGGTATATTAGCCTACCCATCTCATCTCAAGATTTTAAATAACCACCGGGATCAGTGTGGGATACTGTGATTTACTGGGAACCTGTTAACCTCCATAGATAGAAAAATATATACACAAATACAAAACATCACTTTTTGTTTGCCTTGTGGGTTGATTCATAAACAAGACAAGGTCAAAGGTTATAGACTAAAACATCATCATTCATAGAAAAAAAAGGAGTTGTCTAAACGGCACAAATGGATGACTTTTTCAAGCCTCAAAGCTCTCTCTTGAACCGATGACTTTGTGGAAGAGGATGCCAAAACCCAGTTGCTGTTGAATGCATTCAGAGGAACAAACTAGCAAACACAAACAGACCATAGAGGCAAATCGGCTGCGCTGAACAGTTTGACAAAGCACACAAAGCCTTCTGGTATTGCAACAATCCAAAGTATGGATAAAACCACTAGCAGCCAGACAACCATATAATAAGAGACCTTTGCACTGCAAAACAACCGTGGAGCCAGATGAGGAAATGTCACCAGACAAGGTGAACCGATGAACTGGAGAGGGTAAAAGAGAAACTAATGTGCCTATTTTACAGCAGCCATTTTCCTGTCAATTCATTGGATAAGCATGTGTTATTTTGCTACACTAAATCAGAATCCTTTTGGCCGACATTAATAAGGCCTGTTCTGTTGAAAAACGGCTGCTGTAAAATAGGCCCATTCCTCTGATATGCTGCAGTCGGACTGAATTCAAAGGTTAGGTTACAGCTCAAGCAGAAAAGGTTGCTTACGGCAGTGATGGAGATTCCTTTAGAAAAGCTAAATTGTGTGATGGAAAACACAGTGACACACTTGGAAACCACACTGGCACCTAGGGCAGAGGGTTTTTATGAAACTGGAATATGTGTGAAGTGCTCCAGACATATTTGCCAGATGGGATGGCTACACCGTAGTCTACTTGGCAGCGCAAGCCTTTTTGGAGGCAGGCAAAGGATTTTGCTTCATGCACCGCCTGGCTTGCACCTGCTACAGCTCTGTCCCCTCCTATAATGCCAAACTACTTGACTTTCCCCACTATCCAAAAATTATTTATATGACTCCACTAGTATTGGTCTTTATACTTTATATACACTAATTTAACTCAGCAATGAATCTTGGAACAAATTAACAAACAAACAAATGAATGCATGAAGTCGTGAATGAAGTCATGAATGAATGAATGAATGAATAAGCTAGAAAATAAACACAAGAAAAAAAGTAATGAACAAATGTAGATTTTAGTTTCAAGATGGCAAAGTATTTTCAGCTCCCTTCATATTTTCTTTCTTTCAACATCACTTTTCCAGCCTCATGAACTAAAAAATGAACAGTGCTTGATGTATTGTGAGCTTAATGTGAACATTTGTATTGTTATGCAAATTAACCTAGTGTCTGAAAGCGATGCCCTTGTTACTGCAGCACTCTATGAAAAAAACAACCTTTTTTCTGAAGACTGAAATGCTACACTGTGAATTTTAAAACAGGGCTAGTCAATTCCCAGTCACATCACAGCATACGCTCGGATGACGATGATCTGTAAGTAATGTGATGGTATCTGAACAGGGGTGATTTTGGCAGAGTATTTAAACAGACCCCCCCCCCCCCCCCCCCCCCCCCCCATCTGTCAGTATGCTTCATTGGCCATACGGGCCATGTTATTCAGGCTGCTTTGCTGGAAACCCGAGAGGGAATGTTTATCCTGTTTCTCTTTGATAGGCTGCAATCGTATGTACACAAATGAGGTCCATTCACTTCATTTGTCAGCCAACGGATCGTACTAAACGAGGGTAAAGAGAGACAGGAAACAATCTGGGGGGGGGATAAAAACATGGAAGAACCCTGCAAATAAGAAAATACACACACACACACACATACACACACACGCCAGTCCTGTACTTATTCCCAATATAGCCGCATTCTCTTCCCAAAGGAAACTGCACACAGTAAAAACAAGTTACCCAGGATAGAGCCTGACATCTGTGATAGGGGAATGGTCGCCTCACTGGATCACGGGCACTTTGATGTGTGAAGAGTGAAAGGAGTGGCATGGCCAATATATACAGACTTGAGCAGATGGGGGAGGGAGGCCATGATTAAAGCGAAATCAGGAGAAGAGGTATGATCATTCATCCTACCAAGTGTTTTATGACTAATCCCCATGTAAAGTATGTCTTTACGGAACATTGAGAAGTATGGCTCCTTTGAGCAAACCATAACAACAACCTCTACACCTGAGGCTTCACACAAAAAATCCAAAGAACAGCTCAAACCAGTTTATCAAGTCTTGTCACTGACTCACAAGACAATAATTATAAGGGAGACAACAACAGCAGAAGCATGACTGGGCTGTCATATGTGCTGGCAGGGACAGCCGTGGCCCAGAACTTATGGTTAGGGCTTCAGCCTTGGACCTAAATGGTTGCTGGTTCGATTCCTGATCAGTAGACCACAGCTGAAGGGCCCTCGAACAAGGCACCTAACCTCACTCCACTCTGTTAATTTGTGTGTTTATGTGTTTATGTGCTGTGGACACTTGGGTTAAATGCAAAGATTAAATACTGTATCTGTTATAATATTTATATACAGATATATATTGATTTACATAAATATATATTACAGTTTTTCTCAAATGCTATAACACATTTCAAAAATGTTTCCTCCATGTTCCCCAATGTCTAAACACATCGTCCTTTTTTAAAGCTACATGAGCACAACCACACCTTCTCACTTCAAAACTCAAACTTTCACACCAAAGAGCAGCTCAAAGCTTTCTAAAATGTAAACACTATACACATCATTACACACTACAGCAGAAAAATTGAAAACTCAATGCTCAATTTGTGAGAAGGTCCTTGGTTTCATAACTGCCAATGTATGTTTTTAGAAAACAGTAACAGAGATCTCTGCAGAGAATTAGGCATTTAGATTTTTGAGTTTCGTATAAAGAGTAGGCTATAAATCTACAGAAAATTCTGCATGTACACTATTGTAACACAACTACATGTAAATGCAAAAACAGAATAGATTGCACGACAGTATTCTTGAAAACACGATCAAGTTTTTTTTACATGTATTTACTTTATTCACACCACACACACAATCACTGTGCGGCATCATGATGCTGAGCTGCATCGGGACACATCACCTCATTTACATTGCAGGCTATGATACTGGTGGCCAAGGTGAACCTACGCGGGTTTGGACGGGTGAACCTACGCGGGTTTGGACGGACTTTTATTCCTGCTTCAGCCATTGTCGTGCCAGGGACAATTACATGGTCAATGACTATTGCTCGCATCTTGTCCATAATGATGGTGCGAGGTTGTCTTGTTCTTCCTCCTGGACCTTCTCCTCTCCCTTGTAGGCCTCCCCCTCTTCCTCATTGGCCTGCTCCTCTTCCTCATCTGATTTGAAGTCCTCTTCCTCATTGGCCTGCCCCTCTTCTTCCAAGGCCAGCTTTTCTCCCTCCTCTGACTCGAATTCCTCTTCCCCTCCCTGACTCTGCCTTATGTTTGTTTGGAATCTTCAGCAAACTGAACTTACTTTTGTGCACTCTAAACTTGCTTTTACATGTGGTCACAGCATTAGTAACAAGTGTCTTCAATTTTGAGTTATTGTGTGTAATGAATGACGCCAGGTGTGTTTGTTGTGTTCAAATATTGCTGACTGTGGCAAGCATTTTGCATCACATGAGCTTTCATTTCAGAATATGAGCAGAGTTCTTTTGCAACATGTGTTTTAGCAATGAAAAATGTGTTTAGATTTATGAAAACGGAGGATTGTGTCTTGTGAATTGTGTCTTCATGTGAAATGTGTTTATGATATTGGAATATAATGGCTAGATTTAGTAAATGTGTTTAGACCACTGGTCATTTGGGTTAGAGGATTGGCTTTTGTGTTTTAGCATTTGAGAAAAACTGTAACACACAAACCTGCAGGGGAACTTGCCTTTGTCAACAACCCCCCTTCACCCCACATACACACCCAACAGAAACATCTAGGTTGGCTATGTGACCTATTATCTTGTCTGTCATGTCTGCCAACTATGGCGTACCTGAAAACTCATCTTTCCGTAACTTAATTTCATTATTATTCCTAGGCCTCAGACTCTCTCTGATTCTGCCCGACTAACTGAAATCAGGTGTGATCAGCTAGGCATGGTACTGTGCATGTATGACTGTGACAGACGATCATATTCCACAGCCCTACATATCACTGAAGCATATAACAAGACGTTTGTGCAGCGAGTTGTTTTCAGCCTGAGGCAAAAAATTCCATGTTCAACACACTGCATACATAAGCAATTGCTCAACTTGCCACTCATAAGGAAAGGCATGCAGATTGATTTGAGGGCAAGCATAAGGATAGAGTTATCAGATGGCTGTGTGAGTGTGCAATGTAATAAAACACATTGAAGGTATATATGGATTATAAACTGTTGTACAAGCAAACATTTGCCAACTGTAGCTTCAGGACCTTACTTTCAGAATTCAGTTATCATCTGTCTGACTACTGCATTTGCTTGTTCAACATCCGTGGCACTTCATTTAAGCCTTTTGACACAGCCATACTGTATTGTTTATAGTTAGTCTTCACCTCAAGAACAATGCAGTAAAAGAGAAGGTGGGTTAGTGGGACAGTCATTCTTCTGTATGTCTGAATAGAATATAGCCTACAGAAGAATAGGCTACAGCCATCCTATGTTAAACACGAACAAGGATAAGCTCACTGACCTGTTCCTAAACAGTCAGTTTAGGAGACATTCTGAAGTGGTTTGTAAGCTAGGCAATAGAAAATAAAAAAATCTCGACGTGGATAGGGATGACGTTAACATTAAAATTGGGTGTGTATGCTGTTTCAGCCTAACGCAGAATTAAAAAAACACAGCTATGGCAGCAAATTCCCACAGGCCTGGCATATGGTCATGTTAATGTTAACATCGTTTGGACAGCATAGGCTACAACAGATGTGATGTGAAAATCATAAGCCTAAAACGAAATATTCTAGGCTTGTGTTTAGGGACAGCTGTCAAAACAACCTGACAGATTCATATCCAATAAAATATGAATTACGTCACTTACCGAATAAGGTTAGCTACAAATTTAAAGATATTCTCAGGGCAATATCCGTCGCTTTAATTTTTCCAAGTGAGCTTTGGCTTTGGGCGTCAATCCTGCCTACGGTGAAATCAACAGTCTCCTGGTACACATCCTTACGCGTAGCCTGCCTGCATTGGCTAAACTTCATAAAGGTGCCTGGCGTATGCTATGCTATGAACTCGTCGAAAACATAAACAACATGAAAGTTGTGACCGAAAATACGAACGCTAAAGAACAATCGAATCAGGCGGACGTCAACTATTTTCTTGGATGCTTTTGTTGTGCTGATCATTCAAGTGCTCCATAGCCTGCCCTGTTCTTTGTTTCCTGACCGAGTGCGCCTGCTGTCGAGCCGGTGTAGGACCCCCCCTGTGATTCAACTCTACTCTCTTGCTCGCTCCCTCTTTCTCGCTGGTGTGACGATATCGTGATGATGTCCCTCATTCATTGCAGGCTAACATCACCACCTTGCTCAACAAGAGTATTATATAAAGAAGGATAGCCATAGAGTGTTATCATTTATTATCACTAGACAAGACAAACCTAGTTGCCGTTTTGGAAAACCTTGGGAAAATTCATTGCAGTTGTTTCGGCAACTGTGAGCGGCACCGCTCTCTGGTTGACCGCTGACTGAATTATTTATCCATATCCAAAACAATGCAAAGATATTTAGGCTATATAAGACTAATTTTAGATCACATAGACTAACGTAATTCATCCTATTTTAGGGATGAATGCGCTCATCTGATGTAAAGATCATTTTTAGAAGGTGGTCATATGTGGCATTTTACTTCCACCTAGTGACAAGTCGGCGTTAACAGTCATAGGCTAGTCACAGGCGTCAATGCACACTTTAAACGATCACTTTACTGTCTTCACACTTTAAACGAACGTGTCTAGAAAACTTCGATCGTGTATTGCATCATTGCCTAGGCCTTTTAATTCTATTGGGTCACAAGTGGGGCAAAATTAAAGTGCACGCCTGGCAAAAGAAAGAATCTGTCGAGACTTTACATTTCTTTTGGTTGTGTGAGTTTTGGTACATAAATCTGACACATTTCTAAAGGGTTTATGATAGCGATGTTAATGCTGCAGAAAATGTTTCCGACCTGTGGTGTGGTTATTTTAAATCAGACCACAGTGCAAGTGCTTACTGAAATTATTATAAAAGTAAAATTTGTTTAATTATATTAATTACCTGTTAATGCACTGGGAAACAAATCAGCTGATCATTAAACCTACAAGATGTTTGAAAAGGAAAGAAAATTGTTAACCCTCCAGCAACAGTAACCAGTTTTTTTTTTCTTTTTACTTCAGGCAAGATTACGTACGTCACTGTACGTGAGATCCCTCCGCGTTCAAGGAAGGACAGCCTACCGAAGCGAGCGCGTGAATGAGTGTGCGCATGTTTACACCATCAGCTGTCAAATCCGTGTGCCGTTCATTTTCGTCTGAAAAGGTAGGTTCGTTTCTCGATTTCTTTTCTAACACATCCATAAATAGTATCACTTTGTTCCTACGCCGTGAGAAAGTGTTTGAACTGAATGGTGTATTTGATTATACGGATATGAGATAATTTAAAAATCCGCACTCTAGGTTGCTTGTTAGCAGGCTAACATTAGCTGTCATTAGCACGCAAGCTAGCTAGCTAGGTTATCAAATCTGCAGATAGGCAACGTTAGCAAAGGATGATCATCAGAGTTAAGCTTATGCCTACTAATTGAATGAATACATTTGCTTGCTCGATGCAGAAATCACCCTTAGTGCGTATTAGACTTTCAGAAAGATCTGAAAGTGTAATGTATGATGGTTTAAACAGGTAACATTCATGGTTTATTACAATGGTATGGTGTATTCGAAGGTGCACGGCAAAGCTAGCTTTATTCTTATGTTGGGTGAATGAACCGTTTGCAGAAAACCCTGTGCAGACTAAAGGTTAAGCAGTTATGTACCAGATACTATATAGTGTATTAATTCGAAACAAGCCTTGATATACCTTTGATACCTATGTTACCTGAAATGATGACGCTGAAACAACGGGGTCGTTAGAGCACTGTGCTCATTTGACATTTGTGGTATTAGTCGTTTTTTAAACCAATAGGCTAAGCTAACGACTGGATATAGGTAACGTTAGCTATTTTGACAGACCTGTCACGTCAAACCAAACCGCACTCTGTTATGCATATTATTATTTGTTAATGCGTGATTTAGAATTTTGCGATTAGCAAACAACATGGTCGTTATGTGAACAAAACGTAAATTTGTTTTTCCTCTTGATGTTAGTTGTTTTAACGGTGTACATAACATAGTGCGCTTGCGAGGTTTGTCATGCGAGTTGTTGCTGTCGTTGAGGCGTTAGATGGGCATTCAGATATCGTAATATCCGATTTATCTTGCTTAATCACATTGTTAAGTAAGCAGCTAACGTTGCCATTGCGGTAGATACAACACGAGTTGCATGAGTTTAAGAACAGTAATCGTCGCCACATCTCTGTGCCCCGCAAGGCAGCAAATATCTCTACCAGTTAACAAAGAGGAAAATAAAGCATGGAAAGTGGACACAGACTGTAACTCTCGAAACAGTCCTAGGTTTAGTTCTAGACTTTAAGGTTGTTTTCATTATGCGAGGTTTCTCAGAAAGCCCAACGAAACACTCTCTTGCTGAGGGAGAACCAATATAAACATGACCGGATGGCTCGCCGGAGGACAAGCAGGCAGTAAGGTAATGTCAATGGATGGAAAAGTGTGTGTCAACAAACAAGAACGACGTGTAAAGCCAGATCTTACGGAATTCCATCTGTGACTAAATTACATTGTAGACTGTTAATGGCAAAAGATCTTGCAACATGTTCTTGATTCTATTGTATGTTGAACTTCTGCTTTGTTATTAATATTTATTTGTGATTCTACTGTTCGGTCCCCTACGTTGTTTCACATTGCTGCTGTTGTGCATGTCGGCTTCCAGTACATTTGTTTTTGCTTTAGGCTTATGTTGTCTTATTTGTCTTAGCAGTTGTTACACTTGTACATATTATTCCTACAGTGTTGCATTTCAGTGTTAGACATTATTCTGTCATGTTTATGTTAAATAGCCTACAGTTAGGGTGGTATAACCAATTCTATGTCAGTATTTTTAGAATTACACAGTATTTTCCCCACAGTGTTTTCTCCATGCCTTATTAGGTATTCCCCACACTGATCACACTGTTTGAGAGTAGATTTAGGCCCACTGCATATTGGCTAAGTATAGTCTATCTCATGATCATGACTTTTCTGCAGTGCACAGGAAAGCATTTTAATATGTAAGTTTGCATATCCCACAATGTGCTACAGTTTTCAAGAGGTACTGTAAAGGAAGGGAATCACATGGATTGTATGAAGCAGTTAAAAAAAATAGTCTCTAAATTTCCTAATAGAGTTATAATTCATATCAATATCTATATGCAAGATATCGCACATACCGGTGTATGCTGGTACAAACTATAATATTATAGTGTAGAAAGATATGTGAAGATATTTCAATACAGTAGCTTTGTAAATTTCCTTATTGGACTGTTTACACCTTTTTCCTCCAAGGTAAAGCTTTTTTGTGTCTAGGAAAAAACCTTTTACGAGGCACAATCTAGCCTAGTAGTTGCATGCTTATTACAGTTGAGTGTTAGATATTATTTCCTCTCTGCAATTATGTTTAATCAAGTGTTTCAGTCAACTCTAGTAAGCAGAAACACTTGCACGCTATCCCTCCTGTGTGATTATCAGCCCAGACAGTGGGTTTTGAAAAGCTAGTGTAGGTCGTATAGGCATCTGCAGTAACCGACTGATTAAAAAAAAACGCATATTGCTTTGTTTACCAAATCTATCATTCATTTCTACCATGAAATTCACTACCCTAAATCTGATACTAGAACAGTTCTTGCATTTAGTGTTTGCACACAGTATAATTTCACCCTCAGCTCTCTGTCTGTCTAAACCCTTTCAAGCAAAACAGCTCTGTTGTTGTTTGTGCTGGAGATGCTACAGTACAGTACAACCTGTGCACTGCTCATAGCTGCAGGTGATGTCGGTCTCTGCAGTGCTGGAACCCCCTGGAGATTATGTTCATCTGTGGGGTGGTTTATGATGTATGGAAGAAGTAGAAGTGGCCAAACGAACAAATCCCTCTTCTAGCATCTGCCACGTCTTCTTCATTGCTTATTTATAATTTTGTGGTTTATTATATCTTCTCATTAGTAGTATTGAGTAGTATACAACATTGTACATTATCAATGATTTGGATAATGTTAAGAAGACATTTGATATTGACATAGATTTAAAAATTCTAAGCTGATTGTGTAGAAAAGAAATCTCTCTCTGTAATTTTACGAGCACATATATTGTCACGCTGCCTTAGTCAGGGGGCTTGTTTGCTTGCTTAGAAAGAGGCCAATTAGCCTGCACTCTCTAGAGGGAAGCCTCAGCAGGCTATCCTTAGAACATGTGCCTTTCTCAGGCAATCCCACCTGACGGCCACACACATGTCCCGCAGGGGGCGATGGCTTCCTCCCCAAAGCCTCTGTGACACTGGGGTGTGTTGTGTGTGAGTGTTAGAGGGCCTCAGTCTGTGTCAATGTGTGTGTGTGTCCAGATTTATTGTGTGTTTGTCAATCCTTGTTTGATATGTGCATTTTCCTTTTGCCTCTGCAGGACCAAACACACTGACTTAACACTGAAGCTCTTACAGTAGCAACCTTCAGGACGGACTTTCTGGCATTTGACCTTTTGCAGGTAGGAGCACTTAGAGAACCGCCATGTGTGTAACTGTGTGTGTGAGTTTGTATGTGGGCAGGTGGTTTGTCACAAAAGATATGAAACAGTCAGTTTCTGTTTCAGTTCTTCCTAATCATATTACAACATTTACAACAGTACAACAGTATTTACTTATGCCCCCTTTGTTGTTTTTGGGCACGGCCTTAAAGGAGAAATCCGGTGCGATTTGGACCTGGACTGTACTGGAAGATGTTACCTAGTACATATATCAAATGCCCACCTCTGTTCACCCCCAGCATTCCGCATTAAGCCATTTTTAGCCGAAGCTTTCATTAACCGTACACTGCTAGCTATAGGGGCAACGCTTTGCCTATGCAGATAAATCAGTATTTTTACACCATTAACAAGGTTCAAAGTAACTCCACACTTCATTAGTAGACTTCTGAGAGCCCTAACATTTAAAACGAGACAATAAGAACTTTGAAAGTGTACAGGTACTTTTTAAAAATACAATTTATAAAGACAGTACCTCCTCAGAATTTCCCGGTCACCACCATCTTGAAATGAAATCACGATTAGTCGATTGATGAGCTACAACCTTATAAATGTCTTTGGTCAAACTCTTTTAAGTTTCATCATTTGTTGGTGCTTTAGTGCTCATGTAGACAGTTACCATATATTTTCAGCTGAAATCCAAGCACTTCTACAGAATATAATTTTCAATCTGTTCCCCTTTCCTATCTGTTCGTCAGTTGACTTATTGTGATTTAATTTCAAGATGGCGGTGACCGCAAAGGTCCGTGAAGGTACAGTCTGTATTTATGGTCTTTTAAATAAAGTACCATTGTCTCGTTTTAAATGTCAGGGCCCTCAGAAGTCTACCAATTGTGTGAAGTTACTTTGAACCTTGTTAATGGTGTAAAAATAGTGATTTATGTGCATAGGCAAAGCTTTGCCCCTATAGCTAGCAGTGTAAGGTTAATGAAAGCTTTTGCTAAAAACGGTTTAATGCTGAATACTGGTGGGCATTGGATATATGTTTGTACTCGGTAACATCTTCCAGTAGAGTCCAGGTCCAAGTCACACCGGATTTCTCCTTTAAGCTTAATTTATAACTCAACATGCTTTCTGGCGAATGACGGAGACCTCAACAATTTTCTGACTATTGGAGGACACCCCACTATTAGAGGGTTATTGGATGGCTCATTTTGTTTTGACGCATTTTCCGATTGCATTGTTCTGCTATATATAAAAATTAAATTTTTATTTTGTCAGCAGGTATTCCTGTTGTAGCCTGGTATGTGAGTGTTCCCAAGACTATAGACTAATTGGCTGGCAGAAAACTTTGTAATTTGCTCGTAAATAACATGAATAGCGTAATAATGTAAAAAACATGGCTATTGAGACATGCCCTCTATATCTCTATTAGCAATGTTTACAAAATGAAAAAAGACCAATCGTTGTACAGGTATGTGGGTTTACTAGTGCCACTCCAACCAACAGTACACAGACACACGACAGGGAACTATGAAAGGTAAACCTCTCTACGAGTACCAGTGCGTGTCTGCCTGTTGACAAAGGGGTACGGCCATAAATCAGGCTTTAGCCCTAATATTTGCTTTGACATTGAAGTTTGGCCTAACTGATGACAGGTCCACCATAGGATGTGGTGGGATGTGCATCATGCTATAGCCAGCTGGTGTGCCAAGTTAGTGTTTCCTGCAGAAAATATACTCTGTCAAACACAATATGGGATGGTTCACCAGATGTCTTTTTGGCTGCAGTGGTGTTATCTCTCTCTCTCTTTCTCAGTGTGTGTGTGTGCATATGTGTATTTATGTACTTCCTTCATTTCTTTAAGGGTTTTTCTAGCCTTGTCATAAGGCCTTATTGTTTTTCTGGCCTTGTCATAAGGTTTTACTACCCATGTGTGTTTTCTACAGAAAAAAAATGTTTTCTTAACCCTCTGTTTTTTAATCTCTCCCTGCTTCCCCATGGCATCTAACACCCCGCCCCCGCCCCCCCCCATCACCCCCCATCCCGCCATCCCGCCCTCTCTGTGCCTCTTAGTGGAATAGCGGTATAACTCTTGAAGCATGAGTTCTGTGGCTGTACTGACCCAGGAGAGCTTTGCGGAGCACCGCAGCGGGCTGAAGGACGAGGAGATCTCAGGTATGGTTGACAGGAGCGCAGCTAAAAGGAAAACTAAAATGACCAGTCAAAAAAAATACTTCCACTGTTGCCGACGCCTTGGCTTCTACATCAGTTAAAAGATAAAAGGCAACAGATCACACTTCTTTTCTGTGTGCAAGTGGTTCAACGGCGCATGGATGAAATTGGCACTTGCGCTTTGTCTCTGTACAGCAGCCCTGCTGTGGGTCTGCATGTGCTGCAGAAGGCCATTACGGGCGTGGAATGATGAATGGCTTCAGGTGGGAGGTGGAGGCGCCTGAGAGCCAGCAGCCATTAGTGGAGTAGAGGCAGAGCACTGGTTCAGTTAGCCCCAGGGCTGGAGGGGTGGCCATTTTTGAGGAAGACATATAAGTCACCATTGTGCTTCTTGTACTTTATATTGTTCATTCATTTTAGTTGTTGTTGTTGTTGTGCATGCCATTGATTACTGCTGTGTCAGAGTTGTCCAATTAGTTTAAGTGGGAAATATTGATCTCAGACATGTTCGGTGTGTGTGTGTGTGTGTGTGTTTGCAAGTATAGAGGTGTAAGTAAAGCACCAATATTGTATCAACGTGCCCTGCTGTCATTGAGCTCAGTGGGAGAGGGGGTGCGGGGGGGTTGAAGCAGCTTCGTTTGAGTCAACAGTTTTTCTATGTGGCGATGGAATGCACCTGGGCAAAGTTGTCTGACTTGGCAGTTCTCCGTCATGGGCACTACAATGGCTGCTGATGGCGGGGAAAGTGTTTTTTTTTCTGTGAGGATAATAGTCTTCTCACTTACCCTGCCTGCCACGTGAAAGAGTCTGATTGCCAATGGCTCTTTCGCTTCAATGCACTTGGATGACAAGTTTCCCAACAAAACGTACCTGTCTGTTTTGTTTACTTTTTACCCCACTGGCTACTTCTACCAAGAATGTGATGTTGTCACTGTTTCTGTTGTTGTTGCAGATGTTCGTTTGTAAACAAGATTTTGTAAATACTACCAAGCTGATTTACATACAGTTTGATGCACAGATGTATCTTGAATGATGACAAAGTCTTCATACATCTTGAGTTTCCTAGTTTAGTATGAATAAAGTATAATCTAATCTAATCTAAACATCTATTTCCCTCCCTCTCTTAGGTGGGGTCCCAGAGGATGAAGCCTACATCCCTACTTACCTGGAGGCCTTCCCCCCGCTGCCTGAGAAAGGGGCTCCGGGTGACCGGTCAGGGGAGCCATCCGGGGCCTGGAACCGCATCCGTCCCATCAAAGCCTCAGTCATCACGCAGGTGTGTGCCTCACTTTAGCCTCTCTGCTGCAGAGACCTGTTACTGTATTACTGTAAGTGATGAAGTATTTTCTAAGACATCAAAACGACATCAGCATGGACATTAAAATCTAGCTGACCCAATATTGAAGTGTTGTGTTGTCTCATGACCACAGTATCTCTCAAATCTGCACAGCAGTGTTATGTATTTAGAGAAGGAGTCGGATCATGTGGAAGTAGTACACTGTGAAAGTGTTTTGAGTGGAACAAATAGACCAGTGTGTTGGATTAAAGATAGACATGGCCACTCTCAAGTTGGCATTGGGCCATCCACCAAGGGTTTTTCCCTCTTCTGTATAGATTGCATCTCTTAACCGTCACGTTCTCATCTCTTCTTTCTTCTCATCCTCTCTCTCTCTTTCTCCCTCTCTGTTTCTTTCCATACCTCTGTCACCCAGGTCTTTCATGTTCCCCTGGAGGAGCGGCGGTACAAGGACAACAGCCAGTTTGGTGAGGGTGAGGAGGCCAAGGTATGCCTAGACATCATGCAGAAGACCGGGGCCCACATCGAGCTCTCGCTGGCCAAGGACCAGGGTCTGTCCATCATGGTGACTGGCAAGCTGGACTCAGTGATGAAGGCCCGTAAGGAGATCGTAGCCCGGCTGCAGACTCAGGTACTGTATGGGTGTGGTGGAGCAGTGGTAACATCGCTTGACTGAGTTGCTCGATCTTGGTTCAATTATGGAACCCCACTTTGCTTTGTTTTGACAAAATGCCTTCATCTATCAAAATAACTGTGAAGAGTAAGAACCAACTGAACTAGGCTGTTACTTACAGTATGTGTATAATATGTAATTTAAACATATTAATTGTGCTAATATTAGGCAACCTATTCATTTAAAGGAGTCTATGTAAGAGCAAGCTTGTTATAAATTTGACATTACGATAATTAACTTTTAATGTTATTTCTCATTTTTTATGTTGATTGTCATTTAGTGTGATTCAGTTATGACGGCAACAGGAGATGTTCACTCAATTACTTCTGTTGTATTTGTTCATTCTTCCCCTCTTTTGCTCATTACTCACACTTGGTCTTGATCTTGTTCTTGGTCTCCTTCAGGCCTCGGCCACAGTCACCATCCCAAAGGAGCACCACCGCTTTGTCATCGGCAAGAATGGTGAGAAGCTGCAGGAGCTGGAGCTGAAGACGGCCACCAAGATCGCCATCCCGCGCCCCGACGACCCCAGCGCCAACATCCGCATCACAGGCACCAAGGAGGGTATCGAGAAGGCGCGCCATGAGATTCTGCTCATCTCAGCTGAACAGGTGAGGGGGAGTCAGGGTTCACGGGGTCATAACTGGAGGGTACCGAGAATGCACGGCATGAGATTCTGATCATTTTCGCTGAAAAGGCAAGAGAGGTCAGGGTTCATGGGGTCATAGTTGCTGGATGACTGACTGATGACAAACATGAAATTCAATTACAGTAAAATTTATAAAAACTTGCATTGGATTGATGACACTGCTGGATCGCGGGATGAGCAGGATTGACAGTGGCATCAGCATTGATAAACTCCTATCCAATCCCTCGGTTCCACCCCTACTGTCCTCGCTCATGTCTCTTCTCTGTCCCCAAATCCCTCAGGACAAGCGGGCAGTGGAACGGCTGGCGCTGGAGAAGGCCTTCCATCCGTTCATCGCGGGCGCCCACAACCGGCTGGTGCAGGAGCTGAGCCAGGAGACAGGTGCTCGCATCAGCATCCCGCCGCCCAGCCTGCCTAAGGACGAAATCGTCATCACCGGAGAGAAGGAGGCTGTCGCCATGGCCATCGCCCGCATCCGAGCTATCTACGATGAGAAGGTGTGTGTGTGTTTTAGAGTAGAGAGGATTGGTACCTGTTGGGGGATGCCTGATGTTAAATAATGTTATGATGTTAACCTGATGTTGCTTAAAGAGCTTACTTTTCTTGAGGTGTTTGTGTGTGTGTGTGTGTGTGTGTGTGTGTGTTGTATACAGTTAAGGACAGGGTGATGAGAATTCTTGCTGTGTCAAAGGAAACGTTATTACTAGAGCTTGCACAAGCTTGTAGTGTAGAGTTTCAATGTCTGATTTACAAGACTTTGATGAAAAGGTAAAGGAATAAACGCCTCTTTTTCTCTTCCTCCGAGCACCCAGCATACTGAGTCTGTCCGTGTAGCCCAGACTCTTGCCATCTGTTACTCTGAATGGTGTGAAGGTGCTGTGGTGCGGTCTGGTCTGGCTTGGTTTGGTTTGGTTTGATCTGATCCGATGTGTGTCCTGAAGGCAGGGAGTGATTGCTACAGGGGAATGGAAAGGCACCAGTGAGGAAATAGGCTGAAGATGATTTGAGGGTGGAGGTGGAAGTGGTGTGTTGGCGGAGGGTTAGGAGGAGTAGAAGGGGTGTGTGTGGGGGGGGGGGGGGGGGGGGGGGGGGGGGGGTCGGGGGGTGTAAAGGGCCAAGCCAGAGATGCTAATGGGAGCAAATTGGATTGCGGGAGGAAAACAACCGGATGAGAATGCTAATGAAACAGTGTGCGGAGGAACCGTGCTCTTTCATCAGATGTACACACACACACACACACACACACACACACACACACACACACACACA
>JAGFZM010000066.1:176875-208129 GCA_017657215.1 Limnothrissa miodon
ACACACACACACACACACACACACACACACACACACACACACACACAGATACAAATGCATCCTCACACACACATATGAACATGCTTGGGCTTACAGCTGTAGGCTTTGTTGAATTTAAGTTCTTGCCCGTAGTGTCATGCTCTCAAAGGTTATTTTAAGGAGGTAATGCTCACTCTCTTCAATTTGTCTAACCTTCTGAAACAAGAAAAAGAACTCCAAGGCACTCTCATGTATGAAAAGTTAAAAAGCCTTTATTGTAGTGGCTTGGTCATTTTAACCCTTAAAAGACTCCAACGTGTTTCGGCCAACAAGCCTTCTTCAGGGAGTCAAAACCTAACCTAACCTAACCTTCTGATCTCTGTTTCCTTTACTTCCATCTGATCCATGTGTTTAGAAGCGAAAGACGACCACCATCTCTGTGGAGGTGAAAAAGTCCCAGCATAAGTACATCATTGGGCCCAAAGGGAACACGCTGCAGGAGATCATGGAAAGCACTGGTGTCTCCGTAGAGATGCCACCGCTGGACTCTGGCTCGGAAACCATCATCCTCCGGGGCGAGCCGGACAAACTGGGGCCCGCCCTCACACAGGTGTATGCCAAGGTAAGGAGACGATCTAGAACACGCCCGTACACAAGTGTAAACCAAGGTGAAAAACCGGGGCCCACTCTAACGAGTTATTTGGAGGATTATCTGATTCCTATTTGTTTGGCAGACCTCCTACTTCTGGCTATTTCAGTAGTTTAGTTTGAATAAAACAGGGTACAATATATGTAAACATACTCCTGGCATGGATGGCCCACAGTATCCTCAAGCATACAAATAGTGAAAGTATCAAAATTGAGGGTTTATGTTAATGTGTATTCTGTTCGGCAGACACACACAAAAAAGATCAATTTTTTAATTATTATTATTATTATTATTATTATGATTATTATTATTATTATTTCCTGCATTCAATAGCTTTTTAACAGGTCGTTAAATTTTAATGCCAATTAATTTATATAATTTCTAATTATATGTATATATATTGGTATACTATTTGAACTTAAAGGTAGGGTCTACGATTCTGAAAATCACTTCAGCCTCTGAGACAGATTTGAAAAAAGCATCCCAACCCCCCAAAAACCAAATACCTTCCCTCAGTGTACAACGATTCGTTCACAAAGAAGGGTACACGCAAAGGGGGAGGGAGCAGCAGTTTGCAGTTTGATAGATGCGTCAGAATCCAATCATAATGAACGGTCCGTTCATTATGATTGGATAGTGTTTTTCCCAGATTGTTAGTTCTAGAGTTCTGTTGTTCTAGTTCTAGAGGATAGTGTTTTTCCCAGATTGTTTGTTCTAAAAAGTGCATGCTCCAAAAATCGTAGACCCTGCTTTTAACACGTGAGGTACAAACCTTGCACGTAAAATGACTATTGCCAGGCAACACCAGCTTGCGAGGTACTATTGCCATGGCAATACTGGCAGTACTGACAATGGCAGCCCTGACTGTTTGCAGACTTGCCCAAGTATATTCCCATCATAGAACTAAAACCTGTTTGAAATGAGTACATAATCCAGTACTAACCTTCCCTCAGGAAAAGCTGCTGTTGTCCAGTGTAGTGAGTCCATTGTACTAAATTGTACTATATTCACAGAGTTCCAGCCCTCTGTGGGGGAATGGCTGAGTGTGGGTATGTGCGTGGCGAGAGTGGCTCTTACTAATTGGCTGCATTATTCTGCAGGCAAAGAGCGTGACTGTGGTGGAGGTGAGCGCTCCGGCCTGGCTCCATCGCTTCATCATCGGCAAGAAGGGACAGAACATCGGCCGCATCACCCAGCAACTACCCAAGGTGACGGAGACGGGGGGAGAGGGATAGATGGATAAAGAAAGACACAGATGAAAGCAAGGATTTTAATGACAGATCCAGGATAGAGGGGGTGAAAATGGGGAGTGGGTGGGGAAGAGGAAAAAGAACTGGCAGGAAATGAAAGAGTAGAGGTCAAGAAATTTGCAAATCGGTACACCAAGAAGTAGAGGGGCTTCACTGATTGGAGCCACCAGAGCAGAGACGTGATTGAACTCGAGCATCAATCTGCTGAGTAATTTAAAAGCACCTTCAAATTGTCCCCATCTGGGCAAATCATTTACATAAATCCATAAAAATGTAGCTCCCCCCAATCCATAAAAAAGTGACCACCCCCAAGATGATATGGTTATATTCTGTAACTGTACCTTGAAATTCTTTTCAATGCAATGATTGGGATAAAGAAACAATATCTAATTACTAATAATTGGCAATTAGATACTTACACTGTGTACTTTAATTAATGTTTGTGTCTGTGTCATTTGTCATATGACCTTTGACCCCCAAGGTTCACATAGAGTTTACAGACGGCGAGGAGAAGATCAGCCTGGAAGGACCCACAGAGGAAGTGGAGCAGGCTCAGGCCCAGATCCAAGAGATCATCAGAGACCTTGTGAGGACCCAAAACACACACACACACACACACACACACACACTTGAAAGCACACAGTCACATGAAGCTTGCATGCTAATAATCTTGGGGCTCTGGTTTTTCCCTCATGGAAAGCAGGACTTTTGAGACATTGTGAGGTCTTGAATGACTCTAGTTTTAAGTTCTCCCAGTTTCATAAAGGGCTCTTATGGATGTTAAGAGGTTTTATGAATCACTGTTTGAGTTAAAAATCTACCGTAGATGTACCCCAGCGAAAAGAAATGGTTTACTCAGCAGGTCACACCAAAGGGCTTCACTAGATCTTCTACCAAGACTTGGTAGAACAAATAATGCTCTATTTTTGTAGACAGTTGTCGTGCAGGCTTAGCACAATGACACAGGGCTTATTGATGTAAAACAAAGAAGTGGTCAAGGAACAGCAGTTGCTTAAATCAGCTTTGGCATTAACTTTGGAAGAGTTCAATTTTTCTTTGAAAGTTGAGGGGGAAAAGGCATTAGATCTAAAGAAGCAGATTCTATGTTTTCGTTGCTCTGATAGCACTGGTCATAGCACTATCCTTTTGCGTGTAGAGGCAGTTTGCAGGACAACCACTGTTCCCATCCTAGGATCAACTGTGGCCAGACTATACATTTTGATGTCACATCCTATGTTTGAGAGAATCAGAAGCATCAGTAATCAGTGTCTAGGGGATCTAAGCAAGGGAAGCTTTTATCATCCATTGTTGGATTGTTTAGAGGCAATAAGATCACACTCCTCCCATCCGTGAAGAAAACTAAACAAAAGCAAAGAGGTTCAGACTGGAGTACTGAGTGTGAGCATCAAATTGTTGAATAATTCAGTTCACAGACCTAGTTATTAATTTTAAATTTAATTGTGTTATCAGAAATATTTTTGAATAATTAAGAATATTAATTTCTTAGATTGAAAAGAAGTCCAGAGTGTAGTGAGCAACGTTGCATAGGTTTAAAGCATCCAGAATTTATAATGAAGTGATATCTTTTCTAGACCTTTCGTTCTGATGCAGGCCGCAGTTGCTTCTGCTATGAGAAGTTTTCAAAGCTTCATACTTTGTCTACTGTGTCTTCCATCAATAGATGTCTCGAATGGATTACACTGAAGTGAACATCGACCAGCGCTTCCACAGACACCTGATTGGCAAGAACGGAGCAAACAGTGAGTTTAGTTCAATAACTAAATAAATGTATTGTTTTTATTTTTGTTATTATTATTATTATTATTATTATTATTTTCTGGGCCAAAACGAATGTATTTATTTGTTTATGGTCATCAAAAAAACAAGAACTGCCAGTAACTTCATTGTCAAAGCAGTGTGCTTTGCAATGTGTCATTTTAAATCTGCAGTTAGGTAATCAAAGTGGATGAAATGAGCAATGGCCGTCTATTGGACCCCTTTAGCTATAGTTGAGTGAATGTCAGTAAACTGGTGGGTGTCGAGGTGCTGCATTTTACAGTATTTTCAAGGCATCAGCTGATGCCAGTCCTCTACTGAAGTGGTTTCCAGCCATTCTAAAAATATCTCCTCAGAGTCAGCACCACCCTCTGCCTCAGAGGGGGAACACAAGAGCACACAAACACACACGCACGCACGCACACACAGACAGACAGAAACCTGCAAGAGGAAACACACAAATACATACACGGATGCAGGAAATCACACATAGGGCTATAACAGGAAACCCAAGCGCGCACACACACTTACGCAAACACATATACACACACAGGCACACAGTTCTGCAAAAAAAAAAAAAATCATATACATCTTCAAGTCCAGAGGGCAGTATATGTGTATAGATAATGTGAACTGCGCAGTGCGCACATACACACCTGCATAAGCTTAGCTATCAATGCCCCATAATGACAGCTTATGTTTCTCTCCTTTTACCACTATCCTCTGTTCATCCATCCATTGTTCCTCTGTGTGTGTGTGTGTGTGTGTGTGTGTGCCCAGTTAACCGCATCAAGGAGCAGTACAAGGTGTCGGTGCGGATTCCCCAGGACTCTGACCGGAGCGGTCTAGTGCGCATTGAGGGGGATCCTCAGGGGGTGCAGATGGCCCGACGGGAGCTGATGGAGATGGCCCAGCGCATGGTGAGCAGCCGCAGGGATTGTTGGAGGTCACCCTTGGGGGAGGGGGAGGGGACAGGAGAGGGAGAGGGAGGAGGAAGGGGATGAAATGAGAGCTTCATCAGAAGCCTAAGATTGAGCTGACTCGTGCCTTTTATAAAATACCCCCTTTTATAGTGTCACTCTGGCCATTTTCTTGTTTGGAGTTTGGCTCCTGCATTGATGATCATCTTTCAGGTTTGCCCCTAAAACTCTCTCTTTCTTTCTTTCTTTTTTTTTCTTTCTTTATCTCTCTCAGGAAAATGAACGAACCAAAGACCTGATTGTAGAGCAGAAATTTCATCGCACCATCATAGGCCAAAAAGGTGAAAAGATCAAAGAAGTCCGGGACAAGTTTCCAGAGGTGAGTCCATCTGCATCAGTACACCTGTCTCATAACAAATATTAAAATGCACATTTTTCATGTCCTATACAGTTCATTAATGTCCAGTAAGAGTAAGAGAAATATGTTATAGATGTTTACGCATTGCTTAGTTTTTCAAACTTTTTTTAAACAATGCCCAGGTGTTTGTGATGTAAGGATCTGGCTTAGTTGAGATTGAATGTCGTTCCTCAGGTCATCATAAACTTCCCTGACCCATCCCAAAAAAGTGACATTGTGCAGCTCAGAGGACCTAAGAATGAGGTGGAGAAATGTGGGAAGTTCCTGCAGAGGATGATTGCTGATCTGGTAAGAAGAGAGCTGTATATCTACTTTCTCACTCTTTCACTCAGTCTCTCTTTCTCTCTCTCTCTCTCTCACTCCCTCCTTCACTTTCCCTCTTTCCCTCCTTCCCCACCCCTCGTTCCCATACCTCCCCCATTCTCTCTTTCTTTCTCTCTCTCTCCCCTCTCTAATTAGATCCATCTAATGTTAGACCACAGCCTGTCATCACCCTGTCTCTCCGTCATCTGTCAGCCCAATCTAATCTTCGCTCTCTTTTACTCAGATTGAGAACAGCTACTCCATCTCGGTACCCATCTTCAAGCAGTTCCACAAAAACATCATAGGCAAGGGAGGCGCCAACATCAAGAAGGTAGATTACTGAGCTGATCGTCCCTTTTGGATATTTGTGGATCTATTGTTGAATTGTCTACACAATGGGTTAGAATGGAACTGGAATGTCTACACTCTACTCCTTAGCGTCTCACCATGAGAGCCATTTGAGAAAGAAACTGACAGTTAAAGCAGGGCTAAGCAACGTTCTGTTTTTTTCTCTCACGAGCTCCCTCCAGAGACCGCTGTATTGCATTGTATTGCACTGCATTCTATTGGAGGCGGACCGCTGCTGTTGAACATTGCAAATGCTGTATCTACTGTTGTAGGCCTCAGTGGCGCATTCTACACCATTCGTTCGCTGTGTAATGAGTCATGTTAGCAACCTAAACAGTATGAAACGGATTAATTAATTGAAAAATGTTGCTTAGTGGGCCTTTAAAGGAATATTCCAGCACATTGGAACCCAGAGCCTTGTTACTTTAGGTTACAGAGTGCTATGAAGAAAGTCAGTACAGCACAAATGAAATGGTCAAGTGGTAGCTGAACCTAACTTATGGGGGCCAGAAAAGAAACTGTAACCAAGTTATATTGCCTTTCCTTGGTTAGCTTTAGATGCCTTTTTCGCTATTTAGTCTTTGTTGTACCAAATTTTCATGTTCTTTAGGCCACACCAATAAAATTAGTTGGTTCTCGGATTTTTTCAGAAAAAATATGGAGCGAGGGAGCGAAATAAAAATAAAAAAAAATGTTCTGAAGGTAAATTTGCATATTCACAGTTAATGTTCATTAAAGACATTTACTCATGTGATTAGGAAAAACTAAATGTGGCCTAATTTGTAAACTTTCACACCTCACAGCACACTTTTTGTCATGCAGGTTTTAGGCAATGTACAAAAATTCTGTCATTCTATGTTATGTACATGTAAAGGTGTGACGGTTTGTCATTTATTTAAGAGTTTGTGAATCTAAGCACCAAGCAGGCTGGCTGTGGAATTGAGGTATGATATAATGTAGACTACTGTAGCCTACGTTCAAACTCATTTTGTCACAGTTCATCACAGGGCAATAGAACGTCAAATTGATTCACCAGACAGCAATTAGATAGTGACTAAAACTCAGTGATCAGCGCAACGGAGATGAATATGCAGACACGTGAATCTAGAAGAGACGTTTTTTTTGCATGAAAAACAGAAGCGTGTGTGTGTGTGCGCGCGAGGATGTGAGTGTGTAGGCACATGCTATTCATGTATTTATTGATTGATTTTGATGGAGAAACACTTTGAATGGGGTTTTTGTCGCCTCTCAATCAATGAAATATCAAACTCACCTCCAGAGTTAAACAAGCACACTGCTCTCGGCACCGTGGGTACAACTGCGCAAAGTTCTCATCCTCTTTAATTTCAATGCACTTGTCAAATGTTTTTCTCTTCTAATCAAATATTCTAATAATTGCAAACACTGGCCTTGCAGAATCCCGTTCCACCGGCATATTTCCTCATATCACGTCTCTTGCGCTCTGAAGTGAAAGGCGCGATTTGGTTTTCGACGTCACGTGAACGCAGCATGCTGGGTTTTTTTTTTTCAGTATTATAGCTATCAGCCACGGTGTTTTTATGTTCGTGTGAGTTCGAATTAAATTTTATTTTTTATTTCATTTTGCATTTTTTTCAAGCGGCGAATCCGAGAACCAACTAATTTTATTGGTGTGGCCTTATCCCAACAAAAAGTCTTGGGATTTTCCGTTCAGTTCCTCCTATAAATTACTCACCGTGGCCCTGCTGAATTAGATAGATAAATAGATACTTTATTGATCCCCAAGGGGAAATTCAAGGTCCCAGCAGCTTAAAAAAATCACACACAACATGTATTACAGTGTACACAGGATGATAAGAAGCAGATCAACAAAACAACATGACTAGATCAACATTACTAAAAATAAGAATAGAATGCAAATACTATGGGTAGAGATGCGCATGAGTGTACTGTGGTACAGTATGGGGTGTGTGTCAAGGTAGTAGTGCAAATGAGTCCAGTAGTGCAACAGTGCAAATGAGTCCAGTAGTGCAGCAGGTTAAAAGTCTATTGACTAGCAATAAATATGTGCATATATAAAAGAGGACAACAGAAAAAATAAGCATAGCACTTCAACAGTTCCAATATAAGTATATGGACAATAAGATAAAAATAAAAAATAAAAATAGCCTAATAATATAAAATTACAATGTCAGTGCAGGGATAAGTCTAACAGAGTCATATACGGGTTTATGCATCAGTCAAGTATGCAGGTCAAGTATCAATCATTGAATTAGGTGTGTTTGTTTTCACCTTAGATCCGGGAGGAGACCAACACAAAGATCGACTTGCCGACAGAGAACAGCGACTCGGAGATGATTGTAATCACAGGGAAGAAGGCCAACTGTGAGGCTGCCCGGGACAGAATCTTGGCCATCCAGAGAGATCTGGTAAGAGAAACAGAGAGCGAGAGACCCCTTGCAGTTTCACTAATCATGTACAGTATAATACGACTTCAGTTGTCAACAACCATTATTTCACTCAGTTCAAAACATAAACAAAAAAAAGTTTAATTCCACAAAGTAACCTAACTGGAATCAAAGACATTGAAATAAAATAAAATGAAACTGAGTGCTGTAGTTTCACAACGCAAGGAGAATTAACCCATCAGTAGCGTTATAAACCAGTGCATTGCCTATTAAATTACAGTGCGTATGTAATATCTCCCTGGCTGTAATTTAACCTCATTGCCTCATTGCCCTTGTTCATGACATCTGGTCTTTAGCCATCATATCTTTTTACCTGATGAAGGTGTAAGACCAAAACGTTGTTTTCCAAATAAATAATTGCTTGCAAAGGTTACGTGTGCAGGATGCGTCCCCAGCTTGATGAAATAATTTATTCAAATCTCAGTGCCTTTGATCATGCAGCATTTTGAAATTGCCAATTTACTGTTAATTTTACACTCTCCATGGTAACAGATGATGGGTCTATCCAACTATCCATCTTCCCAAGTGACCATCCTATACATCAGTGGTTGACAAACTAGTGCAATGATGTCACATGTAGCATGTTGGGCTCTTAAACAGTTGCATGCATTTGAATACAGTGCCAATGTAATTAAATATTATGTAGAGTCATGCCATGAGCATTAGATCATATTAAGGCCAATCTAGATGACAAAGGTAGAGTCTATGGGTGTGTGTGTGTGTGTGAGCTGGCTGGGTTACTGTAGTCCCACAATAGCGGACTATACTGTGGCAGTTGGCAAGTTAAGAGGGAGTTACATTTTAATGCATGTCTTCTCTCTCTCTGTCTCTCTCGCTCTTTCTCCCCCTCTCTCCCTCTCCCCACCCACAAACAATGTAAAACATTATCATAGGTTAAAATAAGGAGTTCAGGGCCCTTCAGCTGCTGTGGGCTTGAGTTGTAATAAAAAAAATGATGAAGATCTGAAGTGCATGGTCTGTCTGATCCTGTGCATTAATGCTATAGCTTAAACAAAATTGGGTAAAATTGGTGTATAAAACCTCAGTGACATTACTTTATTAACGGTTAAATTAGATGTAATCAGTTGATTCATGTAACCTGTGTGCGTGTGTTTGTGTGCATGTGTGTATGTGCGTATGTGCGTTTGGCTCCATAGGCCAACATCAAGGAGACAGAGGTGACCATTCCAGCCAAGCTGCACAACTCTCTGATCGGCTCTAAGGGATGCCTGGTGCGCTCCGTGATGGAGGAGTGCGGCGGCGTGCACATCCACTTCCCCTCAGAGGGCTCGGGCTCCGACCGTGTCACCATCCGCGGACCGGCCGGTGAGGTGGAGAAGGCCCGCAAGCAGCTCCTGCAGCTGGCCGAGGAAAAGGTGAGGAGGCTAGGGGAGGCTCTGGGCTGGGTCACTGGGATGTCGAAATCAAATAACTACTTTAACTGATCAAGAAGTGGGCGACCTGCCAGGCCAAAGCTGCCATAGTTCCTCTGCTCTATATTTTATTCCACCACAGTGCTACATCAGGGTACTCTGGAAAGATATTGAATTCCGCAACAAGAAATACTGGTGAATAGTAATCGCAACGTGAGTTGTTTTAATAATTAGAGTAAATGGTAAAATGACTGCATTAATATAGGGCTTTTCTACTTTTCTAGTGCTTTTATGCTTCACATTCACTCAGGGTGCCAACCTGCTCACCAGGAGCAATTTGGGGTTCAGTATCTTCGACATGGTCAGGCAGAGCGAGTCAGACTCAAACCTGCAATCCTTCAAGCACCAAATGGCAGCCCCTGCTACCTGCTCTACTATTGTCTTGAATGCTATTTAAGTGAAAGTGGCAGTTACTGAGCAAAGGGTGTTGCGCATTAAAAAAAAAAGCAACTGTTTGACGAACGGGATAAAACACCAGTTGAGTTCAGTGAGGTGAAAATGGCAGTTGAGCTGTGAAAGCTATGTGCATTGTTATTATGACCTTGGTGTTATTGCCAATTTCTCTCAGGTGAACTATGAGCACTAAATTAGCTTCCTTCCATTCTCTCTCTCTCTCTCCCTCTCCCTAGCAAGTAAATAATTTCACAGTAGAGCTGCAAGCGAAGCCAGAGTACCACAAGTTCCTGATCGGCCGCGGCGGGGCCAACATCCGTCGGGTTCGCGACCGCACCGGTGCCCGCATCATCTTCCCCTCCCCCGACGAGCCAATGCAGCAGCTCATCACCATCGTGGGCCGAGAGGAGGCTGTGCGACTCGCCCAACGGGAGCTGGAGATCCTGGTCAAAAATCTGGTAAAGGCCAATCAGAATCAGGCTTACTGACTAGTGAATCAAAACAATAAAAAAAATGGATTTTGTAATGATAAGAGAACATACTAAGCTTAGATTTGTTTGTTTTTATTTTTATTTATCTGTAGAGTTGAAGATTCACATTTTTCATCATATTTTTGTGTGCACATTTGCAAATGTTTTACATTTTTATTTGAATAAAAGGAAGTAAAATTTATATTGATTAGGATTGAATTCGATTCCCTGTAATCAATGGATGAATTTAGAAATTCTGCACAAATTCAGCACACGCCTGAAAGCACACTTTTAGTGTTATCGCATTAACAGACTATCTGTGGGTGTCTGTCCATCGCTCACTCTCTGTCAGGATGATGTGGTGGAGGACGGTATGGTGGTGGAGCCACGACACCACCGCCATTTTGTGTGCCGACGCGGGCAGGTGCTGCGGGAGCTGGCCGAAGAGTACGGGGGCGTGGCCATCAGCTTCCCCCGGACGGGCACGCACAGCGACCGCATCACACTCAAGGGAGCCAAGGACTGCGTGGAGGCGGCTAAGAGACGCATCCAGGAGATCATCGAGGACCTGGTACTAAAACATCAACCTGTGTTTGCGTGTGTCTGTTTGATTTTTCTGATACTGGGACAGCTTAGTAGGACTAGGACATGCAAATGTGTAAATACTATGTGAATGGGGAATGCTTGTAGACCTGTTCCAGAATGGTGATTAAACATATACTGTATGTTATATTGTGTAATATAGATTACGGATACGAGTCATCATATGCACTTCAGGTGATGACCTCTGACCTTTCTTCTGATTACCTCTAAACTCTGCCTTCCCAGGAGGCCCAGGTGATGGTGGAAGTCGCCATTCCCCAGCGGCACCACCGGGCCGTGATGGGACCCAAAGGTTGTCGGATCCAACAGATCACCCGGGACCACGAGGTCCAGATCAAGTTCCCTGAGCGGGAGGAATCGTCAGGTCAGATACGGTGCTCTCCCTTATACCTTACTGTACACCCCTAGCTTGAGATCTGTGAAGCATCTCATGCATATAGCTGGGTCCTGTCTTGGCCCTGTAAATCTGGTAAACTTTCTGTAAATACGCAATGAACATCCATCGTCAAAACAACCTTTGTCCACATTGTTTTGTTTCGCTTTCCAAGGTCTTGTGTCCACACTGGAACACCTCAGCCTTGGTGTGGCATCAGGCAATTAGAACATACAGTATGTCAGTGTCATGACAACCAGTGTCATATTGTTTGTTATATTGTACATGTACCTGTGTCCCATTGTATATAGAGTGTCATATTTGAGTTAAAATTTGGTAATTTTGGTCATGCTATGTGCTGAGTGGTGTTGCATAGTTAGGCACTATATATCTTTATATTGAAAAGCTTTTGAAGTGTCTAGTATTTGAATGTCTTAATAATTGAAAGCTTTTGAAATCAAATTATGACCGATTAGTGCAGTAGCATCCATTAACTTTTTAAATATCCAGTAAAAAATAAATGGAAGCATTTGGGGTTTTGTCTGGCTTGAAAAAATATAATGCAGATAAAAAGAATTTTGATTGCAAGTGCAATGTGCTGTTGCCATGGTGACCTCAGGTCAGGAGCCCCATCCACAGGAGAATGGTAATGCCAGCCCGGATGGGGAGCTTGTCCCTCGCAAGTGTGACATCATCGCCATCACAGGGCGAGAGGAGAAGTGCGAAATGGCGCGGCAAGCCCTGCTGGTGAGAACCACATTTCCCACAGTTCACCACACCCTTCAAACTGTGGCTCACGACTAACCACATACTGAAAGGTTACCCAAAGACTTCACATAGTTGAAACCGTTTCTGTTCTTCCTTCTCTTTCCACTTCTCTCTCTCTCTCCTTTTCTCTCTCTCTCTGTCTCTTCCCCCTTTTCTCTCTCTCTCTCTCTCTAGGCTCTGGTGCCTGTGACGATAGATATAGTGGTGCCTTATGACCTCCACCGGTACATCATTGGCCAGAAGGGCAATGGGATCAGGAAGATGATGGAGGAGTATGAGGTAGAGTAAAAGAGTGGAAAAACAGGCTGGGGGACTGGGAAGGTTCTCAAGCAGTGCATATCCGTCAGGCCCATCACACGTACATGAATTTAACCCTTTTGCCTTTCTCTCACTTTTCTTTTCTCTCTCTTTTTTTTTCTTTCTCTCTGTCACTTCCTCTCACTGTCTTTCTCTCTCTCTTTCTTCATCCTCCACTCTGCCTGTCTCTGTGTATCATTCGCTCAGGTGAACATCTCGGTACCTCAGCCTGACCAGCAGTCTGACACCATTAAGATCACGGGTCAGGTGACCAACGTAGACCAAGCCAAGCAGGGCCTGTTGGAGCGGGTCAAAGAGTTGCAAGCGGAGCAGGAGGACCGGGTACCATCCCCATTCTACTGATTCAGATTTTACTGATAGATTAAAAGATTGATAGATCGATAAATTGATAGATAGAAATGTATATAGATAGATACATATAAATATACTGTACTTAGATACTGCAGATGCATGCATAGATTGATAGAGACATAATGTCCCTCAAAAGTAGTGAGACTGTGAATGCCCGGTAAGACATTAGCACAAGTACTCAATAGACCAGAATATGCAGATGCATAGAAATAAAGCCATCTTTTAAATGTCGAGATTTACGATGAAAAGATTCTTCTTCTCTCTCTGCTGAGAGGGGAGTCATTAAAAAGTGCTATTGCTGTGGGGAGGAAAGTCCTGCTGTATTTGTCCTTACTACAACTGAGGTGACGAAGCCTCTCACTGAAAACACTTTGTTGCCTTGTCAGTGTACTGTGTAAGGGATGGGATGTATTGATGGATGTCCGTGTCACCTGGAAAGATGAAATGCTATTTTCTAAGTGGTGTTCGCAGCCCCAGCCTCGTGAGGTGGAGTGGAGTGGAGTGTTGAAATGCAATAAAAACGCATTTCAGGTGCTGATGGTGAGGTGTGCTTCTGTCCACAGGCGCTGAGGAGCTACAAAATCACCCTCTCGGTGCCGCCGAAATTTCATCCCAAGATTATTGGACGCAAAGGGGCCGTCATCTCCCAGATCCGCAAAGACCACGACGTCAACGTGCAGTTCCCTGATAAAGGGGACGAACAGCAGGTGTGTGTATGTGTGTGTGTGTGTGTGTGTGTGTGTGCGTGCGTGTGTGCATACACAAATTTTTTTATAGATATAGTTTTGGGTTACTCGATCTCTTGATATTCTCTCCCTCTGTTGTTCTGACACATCACATCTCATTCCTCTTCCCATCCCTCTTTCTCTCTCTGTTCATGTCTCTCTCTCCTGTTTTTTTACACTCCTTCTCTCAACCTTTCTGTTTCTGTCTTCTCTCTGTTCATATGTCCTTGTTCTTCTCTCTTTTCCTTTTTCTCTTTCCATCTTTTCTTTCATCTTTAAATCTTCTCCTCTTTGTCTTTCTCTCTTGTCCCCCAATTTTTTCCTTTCACTGGCTATCGCTGTTTTACTCCCCCTCTCACCCTCATTACTTCTCATCCGTTTTCTTCCTTTCTTTTCCTTCTCTCCTTTTCTGTTTCCCTCCATCTTCCTTTTCATTTTCTACATTCCATTCTATCAATTCCTCTGTCTCTCACTTCCTCCATCCTCATCTCTTCTCCCTTCCTTACTCTTCATGTCGTTTACTCTATCGTCATTCTATTCCTCCTCCTGTCCTTTTCCAGGATGTAATTGTGATCTCGGGGTACGAGCGTAACGCCGAGGAGGCGCGGGTGACCATCGAGCAGCTGGTGGCCGAGCTGGAAGAGATGGTCAGCAATGATGTGCAGTTGGACCACCGTGTGCACGCCCGCATCATCGGGGCCCGCGGCAAGGCCATCCGCAAACTCATGGATGAGTTCAAGGTGTGTCTGTGTGTGTGGAGGACTGCATGTGGACGCCGGTGGCAGGGTGGGTGTCTGGGGATGATCCCCCTTAAGCATTATTTCTGTGTGTGTGTGTGTGTGTGTGTGTGTGTTTTCTGTGTGGGGCGTTGGGGTTAAAGATGAGATTGCACATACACTCAACAAAAATATAAACGCAACACTTTTGTTTCTGCTCCGATTTTTCATGAGATGGATCTAAAATTCATTCCAGATACACAATATTACCATTTCTCTCAAACATTGTTCACAAATCAGTCTAAATGTGTGATAGTGAGCACTTCTGCTTTGCTGAGATAATCCATCCCACCTCACACGTGTGCCACATCAAGATGCTGATCTGACATCATGAGTAGTGCACAGGTGTACCTTATACTGCCCACAATAAAAGGCCACCCTGGAATGTGCAGTTTTGTCTCACAGCAAAATGGCACAGATGCAACAAGCATTGAGGAAGCGTGCCACTGGCATGCTGACAGCAGCAATGTCAACCAGATCTGTTGCTCGTGCATTGAATGTTCATTTCTCAACCATAAGCCGTCTCCAAAGGCGTTTCAGAGAATATGGCAGTACATCCAACCGGCCTCACAACCGCAGACCACGTGTAACCACACCAGCACAGGACCTCCACATCCAGCAGGTTCACCTCCAAGATCGTCTGAGACCAGCCACTCAAACAGCTGCTGAAACAATTGGTTTGCATAACCAAACAATTTCTGCAAACTGTCAGAAACTGTCTCAGGGAAGCTCAACTGCATGCTCGTCGTCCTCATCGGGGTCTTGACCTGACTCGAGCTCGTCGCCTTAACAGACTTGAGTGGGCTAATGCTCACATTCTATGGCATCTGGCATGTTGGAGAGGTGTTCTCTTCACGGATGAATCTCGGTTTACATTGTTCAGGGCAGATGGCAGACAGCGTGTGTGGGTGAGCGCTTTGCTGATGTCAGTGTTGTGGATCGAGTGGCCCATGGTGGTGGTGGGGTTATGGTATGGGCAGGCATCTGTTATGGACGAAGAACACAGGTGCATTTTATTGATGGCATTTTGAATGCACAGAGATACCGTGATGAGATCCTGCGGCCCATTGTTGTGTCATACATCCATGAACATCACCTCATGTTTCAACAAGATAATGCACGGCCCCATGTTGCAAGGATCTGTACACAGTTCTTGGAAGCTGAAAATGTCCCAGTTCTTGCATGGCCAGCATACTCACCGGACATGTCACCTGTTGAGCATGTTTGGGATGTGCTTGACCGGCGTATACGACAGTGTGTACCAGTTCCCACTAATATCCAACAACTTCGCACAGCCATTGAAGAGGAGTGGACCAACATTCCACAGGCCACAATTGACAATCTGATAAACTCTATGCGAAGAAGATGTGTTGCACTGCAAGAGGCAAATGGTGGTCACACCAGAGACTGACCGGTTCTGAGTCCCCAGACCCCCAATAAAGCAACAAACTGCACATTCCAGGGTGGCCTTTTATTGTGGGCAGTATAAGGTACACCTGTGCACTACTCATGATGTCAGATCAGCATCTTGATGTGGCACACGTGTGAGGTGGGATGGATTATCTCAGCAAAGCAGAAGTGCTCACTATCACACATTTAGACTGATTTGTGAACAATGTTTGAGAGAAATGGTAATAAATCTGGAATGAATTTTAGATCTTTAAGTCCATCTCATGAAAAATCGGAGCAGAAACAAAGGTGTTTATATTTTTGTTGAGTGTACTATGTATGTAGAAAACCGTTTCTTAATTAAAATGCCTTCTCCGATAATACCATGCTGCATACTGGGCATATTATGATCTCTTGCTTAAAATAACATTTTGTTTATGAACTTTCTGTGGCAATTTTCACACTCTGTATAACCTAGTTATTCTAAGGGCTGTGATTTAATGCTTTGCAGGTGGACATTCGTTTCCCCCAGCCTGGCTCTGACGACCCGGACCGCGTGACTGTGACAGGCTTGCCTGAGAATGTGGACAACGCGATCGACCATCTCCTCAACCTGGAAGAGGAATATGTGAGTTTTCCACCGCTGTGGTGCACATAGCACTGGGTTAAAAGTACCTTAAGCAAGGAAATAACAAACTTAGTGGTGTCTGTGATGAGATATGGCTCCCTTGTCATCTCTCCCACTCTGTAGGATGGTGGCGAAATAGCAGTTAAAGACTGTGTTAGTACCTAGAAATTTTGGGATTGAATGCCTTTGAGTAAGGCACTGAACCCCTAAGTTGCTCTTGAGGAGCCTGGCCCAAAAGTAATTAATTTATAGCTGAAAAAATGAAGATGCCTTTTAATAAAGGCATCTGCAAAATTCATAAAGGAAAAAAGTAAAATGTCTCAGATATAAACCAAACTTGCAAGGTCAGCCTTAGCACCCCACCAAAAACACAACACTGAAAGCAGCTGGCGCTCAAGCCTTTTGAGATCATTTACTGCCTTGTCAGGAAACATTAGTTCTGCAATGGTCACAACATGCTTATGCAGAAATCCACATACTGATGAGAGTTGGATGCATTTACACAAGATGCATTTAAAGGACTGTAGGGGGAGCTCTGTGGTTAGGAATCCCGCAGACTTGTTAGGGTTCTTTTTAAGTGTCTGATCTTGGCCTTTTTAGAACAACCTTTAGGGATAGGGTAGATTGAAGTACCTGATCTTGCCCTATTTATTTATAATTGTTTTATTTATTATTTGTTTAAAATATGTATTTTAAAAGCATTTAGAGAAGGGATAGTGTCGAGGGCAAAGGTTATCAGTCAAGAGCAGTCAGTATCCTGTTTAGCCTTTCAGCAAAAGCAATAACCCTACAGCATGATTGATCCAAGGACACAGGCCCAGTGATGGGATGGCGTTCTTCATATCCTGTATATATAAATGTAACCAACCACACTGCTTTTCTGATCTTTTTATTTTGTCTCTCTCTCTCTCTCTCTCTCACACACACACACACACACACACACACAGATGCTTACTGTAACAGAATCAGAGACTATGGCTGCTTACATGAAGCCCCCCTCACGGTCGGCTGGAGGAGGTCTGGGAGGAGGAGACGAGGACAGTAAGGGCGCTGCCAAAGGCTTTGTGGTTCGGGATGCACCCTGGAACGCTCCGGGCAACAAGGTGAGGTCACATGCTATTAATAAAGCAATGTGTTGATTGGCTAGAATAGTGGGTAGTTTGATTTCACACAAGGCCAAGAGGAAGTGTCTGATCCGTAGGATCTTGACCAGATTTAACAGATGAGAGACTACTGAGTGTGTGCTTACCTGTGTGTCTTGTTTCTCGAGGCTCCTGACATGAGCAGCGCTGAAGACTTCCCCACCTTCGGCACCGGCGTGGCTCCCAAACAGACGTCTGCCTGGGGACCCAAGAAGTTCTGAATGGCAGGAGGAACGGCAAAAGCAAGAAACTGGGGAGAGTGAAGAAATGGATTTTCATTACTCTACCTTTCACCTTTCCCCTTTTTGTTTTTCTTTGGTCAATCCTCCACTTCAGTGCCCTTTGACCACTGAGAAGATATTTTCTCTTTCTCTCTCTCTCTCTCTCTCTCTCTCTCTCTCTCTCTCAGTCATCAGTTCCTCTACAGATATTACTCAGGCTTGAGTGCATCAGTTATAACTGAGGCTGTCTGGAAGAGGTTCTGAATCTGCAGCTGCTGGACCTATACTGAATCCTAAAGAAAACCTTCAGTTGACATCATGTCTCTGAGTGCGGCCACTTTTGTTCTGCTGTCCGAAGAACTGTAAGCTGGGTGAAATCCATCTCCAAAGCCCAAGCTGCACCAGAGAGGACGGGGGAAAAGTGTGCCGTCTTTTATTTATTTCTTTTTTTTTTCTTTCTTATTTCTTTTACTGTTTTTGAAAACAGAAATCCTCAGAGAGGATACTTTGTTTTATTTGCTTTTCTTTTCAAAACAAAATAGAGATATCTTTTTTTTTAAAGAAAAACTTCCATTCTTCCATTCCTTTCTGCAGCTTCAGTCAAGAACTGAACCTTTTCAAACACATGCGCAGCAGTTTTTAAATGGGGTCGGCTACATATTTTTTCCCAGATTCATGAGCCTGTAAAGGAGTTTCCCACCATTTCAATTGGACTTCAGCCTGCTCAGTAGCTTTCCCTGTACTCATACTGACTATCATTTTCAAATGGGGAAAAAGTGTGGAAAAAAAAAAAAGAAAAACATTAATGCTGCCCTTGTGGTCTTTGAAGGATTGTCAAGAAGGTGTTTACCTATCTGTGATTAGTGTCTCATTGTTTGTTTATTTATCTGTATTTATCTATTTATTTCATTTATTTAATATTTTCTGAACCACTTGCGCTAGCTGGAAATTTGCAGGGGTGTATTTTCATGTCATGCGTGTGTGATGTGATGTTTAGACGATCAGTGGCTGAGATTATGTTTTAGAATGGCAGGTTGTTCATATTTTTCGTTCTATCTTTGCTAACTTGAAGGATTCGTCTGTGTGCATGTACTGTATGTTCGTTTCATGTGTATGAGTATCTTTTCCAAGGGGATAGAAATAAGACAAAGCTTGAGTCACCCCCCCCCCCCCCCCCCCCCCCCACCACCACCACCACACTACCCCCACCCCTGATTTCATTTTTGGTCTTATTTACATCATCTTGTCTTACCTAGCATTTCTTTGCTGCTGTCAGTAAAACCAGCAGGGTATTCCAAGTGGGTGATGAAGTGGCAGGTTCAGTGCTAAATGTGAAAGTAGAAGAGCCTGAGGTCGTTCGGTTAACAAGCAAGCAGACCACTCCATTAAGTTTATCACTTCCTAAAATATAACTACCCAGGTTGATCACTTTAACCTTCTACTGTGGAATTCCCCCCACAGTTGAGTATAGGAACCGCTCACCATCCAGTCTTACTACAGACCAAGAGCAGAGACATGGCTAGCCTCGCTACATCACTGTGTGGTTTAGCTCAGCTCACCACCAAGCTATTTATGTCCAAGTTTTTGTGGGGAGTCTCTGGAGAATATTATGATTTTCTTCTAGCCAGCAGACATGCGGCGCAGGGATAACTTGGTTTAGTCTAACCTAAAGCTAACAATTTCAGCACTTATATTTTCTGGTGACTATAACAGTCGTTTTCTCTGGCATACAATTCCTGCTACAGGAGGTCTTGACCCATTGACGTATAGGTGCCTGTTGTTTCCTCTTCCGAGGTCATGGTAAAGCTTTGCATTTTTATTTTTCTCCTCCAAAGATGGATGTTTTTTGGTTTTGGTTCTCTAAATGAAATGACCGAATATGCAACGCAAGGAGGTATTTCATAGTCTTCATGTGTGAGTGTGAGTGTATGTAGATGTTTGATAAACAATGCCCTTTCATAGCGGGGGTTGGGAAAGGTCTATTATTTTGCACTAATTTCATGTATTTTATTTATTTTTTATTTTCTTGTTTAGTATTGAGCTGCCTCTTCTTACACTCAATTTGTTTTTTTTGATTATTATTTCTGTGTCCATTCTCATACCCATCCCCCTGATCTACCCTTCTTCTGGTTTAAGGTGCAGGTATGAGTGTGTATATGAAAAGTGTATAATGTATGTGCAAAGGGCAACAGTGGGGTTGAGTAAACCTATTGATTTTAAACAGGTGAAGCAAACACTATTGGCCTTAAAAATTACTTATTATTTTTGAACAAAAAAAAAAAAGCAACGTGTGACAGAGTAAATATGCAACACTGCAATAACATGTCAGTGAATGGACTTTTTTCCTACTCCTAATAAACCATTGAAAATGGATATTCGGTACTTCTTTCATGCTACATTAGGATCTGTAACAGACGATGGTAACAGACACGCAGTACAACTAAGGGGAACACACACGTTTAACAGAGACCTTTTGGAACCATCTCTGCTTTTAAGATGGGATATTCTCAGTGTCTGTGCTAATGCCTAACACCAGATGACTTGTCCGTGTAGACTTGTAGGATGCTATTAGACAAAACTTCAATGACATGACAAATATCATGCCAAGCCATTTCATATAATGTGCATACAGTCTCTTTATTTTTTTTGTTTTGTTTTGTTTTTTTTTTTATAACAAAATCAGGAAGATATGATTTGTGGTGCGTAACAGCCTGTACTGTACAACGAAAAAGAAACAGAACAAAAATAATTTTATATTATAAACATGAACAAAGCATACAAATTAATTACTGAAAAAAGCAGCAACTGGGTAAACAAACCCTATGTTTTTCACATTACAATTTACATTGCAAACAGAAGTCTGTCCTCACCATTGCAATAAGTTAGAACGTAGTGCCCTCATTAAGTTAGCCAATGAAAAAGCATTCAGTCGAAAACAGCGAAAATATGTGGGTAAAATATAATCTGTAATATTATCAAATTGGCAACATAAATGTTTTTTTCTAGATATGCTATTTAGTGTTTTCAGAAATAGGGGTAGGAGGCAGATTGTATGCCTTTAATCAAATACAATCAAATGATCTCTGTCTACAAAGAACAGGTTATACCTGTGCATTTGTCATCGCAATTAAATATAAAAATGTATATTGGCCTTTTCAATGAAAAAGGTGATGTAAATAATTTATCCAGAAAATAAAAATAATAAATCTGAAGTTCACATTCACATGAGGGCCACATCCTTAAGCTGAAGGACTACATTTCCCATGAACCTTTGCACAAAACCATAGAGGCACACTGATGGCACTGTCTGCAGTGACCTTCGTCCTTCTGAAACAGTGCTCGACATCCACGGGTCTTAGAGGAAGACTTAACACAGCAATATGAAGTAAACCTAAACCACTTCTGGGACAGGACTACAGTCAAGCTAAGTAAGATTAGAGCCTGGAGACAAAACTGCATTGCAAAGCAGCAATACCTTATAGTGTTACCCCAAAGCCTTTTCTTCAAATTGGTAATATACAATTTCTGCCTTCTTTAGAGACAGAACTCATTTAACAGTCACCATTATTACCATCTTAATAGTTATTGAATGTGCCAGTCCTTGCTACAGGAATGACTGTGTGCTGAAAATATGTCCTAATGGTGAAATCGGGACCTAATTTAATTGTGGAGTATATATTCAGTTTCTTAACTGAACACTGACTGCTAAACATAGGACAAAGGGGAGCAGACAAGTGACCAAAAAATAAAAAGTATTTGGGTATTACGGCCTTGGCTAATTCAAAATGGCTACCGTCCAAGAGGACTGAGCAGATACAAGCTTACACATGAATGGCACTGAAACAATGACAACAACCAACTCTGAAAAAAACAAACAAACAGACAAACAAAAGAAAAAAGACAAGACGATGATGAGACGTCTGTGAGTATGAGAAGGAGTGGAACAAACAGGGATGAGCAAATGTGTTGTTTCTTGCTCAAAAGTCTGCTGAGAGTATGTGTCTTTAACACCTGTAAACATGTTTTTTTTTCTCTTCCTGTTTTTATTATACCTTTCATACTCTTCCCCTTCTCAGAACAGGCTGTTTTCATCCTGATCTCATTTGGATTTCAAAAAGTCTTTTTTTTTTTCCTTTCTTTTGTAAGTGTCATTTGTAGGCTAATTGTTACTTGGTTGGTTGTTGAAACAAGTCTAGTTATTTTTCAAGTCGCTTTATCCTCCCAGTAAAGAGTTTTTGCCTTAGAAAAAAAAAAGTGTGACCAGTTTAAGTCTGGGCTGTGGGGCTGAGTACACACAGTAATAGTCCACACCAAAATCCAAAATGGGGGTGTGGAGGGGTGCGTATCCCTCGCTTTCGAATAAAATGGAGAGATGGTCCTTCTAGCTTGCATCCAAACAGGGATAAGGTTTTCAAAGGAAAAACAAACAAAAAAGTGGGCTCTCCCGTCAACTGGGAAAGAGACTCTGTTAAAAAAACCTGCGCTTAGCAGCGAGAAAGGTCTGCAATGTTTCCAGATGTTTCCAGATGTTTCTCTTCGTTGACTTCGTGTTTCGAAGTCACTCTCCACACAGTCTTCAACATAAAGTGCAAGCAGCATTTCTAAAACTGCTTCCCCCCACAAGAGAGGGACAAGAGTCTAGCCCGGCGGCTTAGGAGTGTTACTCATAAAAACAGGGCTTGCCTTGCTGGCTGGGGTATGGGGGTAAAGGAGGATGTGGGGTTTGGGGGGTTTGAGGGAGTTGGGGGTAAAAATTTGGTTATGCAGGAAAAGAGGCACAAGAACAGCACCTCTGCTCCTTCCAAGAATATCTTGCCATCTTCCCATTTTCTTTTTGTTTTCGCTTCGCCAACCTCATTCTTTTTCATCTCTTATTTTACTCCAATTCTAGAACACCCACCCAAACAACCACCCACCCACCGCCCTTGTCCGTAGACCAAAACCCCAGCCCGTTTTCAGTCTGTTTTCATCCCTCATGTCCTCTCCTTATTCCACCCGGACGAGGAGGCCGTAAAGGAGTGTGCCGCCGCGCTCCTTGGTGACCCACTCGATCTCGGTGTTGTTGAAGCGGGGGTCCAGTGTCTCGCTCTGGCCCAGTGTCTGTGGGCCCACCTTGTATGAGCCTGGCCGCACGCATACTTGGAAGGCCACCTGGGCCTGGTGGCAGCGGTGGGATCGTGGGTCACGGAATCTTATGGGAGGAGAACAGAGAGAAAGGTTTTAAATCTGGACTTCCATCACCTACAGTAGTAGGCTGTGTTTGAAAACTTATAACTAACAAACTGACATTGTGAAATGCACAGTGCATATATTTCTTCCTTTAAAAAAACGACATCCAAAACATTTAGATTTCATCCAAAGAACTTGCATGGATACATACATTTTACACATGCAATACATTTGCACACCATTTGCAATCCATTTGCGAGGAAAAGATGAACTAGTTGATGTAAAAGTTGGACTAGAGGCACAGACAGTGATATGAAGAGAAAGAGAAATGAAACAATAGGAAGATGAACAGATGAAAGGCCTTCTCTCCTCCCCCTCTCGCCATTGACTTACTGCACTTTGGGGGCGAATATCTCCAGGCCAGAGTAGCGCATGGTGGGCGAGAGCTGCACGCGGGGGACCTCCCTCTCGGGGGCACTGTTCTCCTCCGGCTCGCCGTAGCCGCCCTGGCTCTCCGTCTTCACCGGGGACACCGAAAAAATGGATGATGACTCGGCTGTGGAAGATCACACAGTCGGATGAACACACACACACACACACACACACACACACACACAAGCATTTAAAACTCATTCACAGAGCTCCTTCCCTAATCAGCAGGGCCGAATTTCTTTCTTGGCCAACATTTATACTTGTGTCTATAAGGAAATATAATTGCCGTCTTCAACAGTATTTTTGTTCTTAAAATTCCCCAAATGCCCCAGTCCTTTTAAATATCTTTATAGGGGTTTCTCTGAGACAATGTGCCCATGAATTAAAGACTGTCAACTGTCAACAGACATTGTTGTTTTAACCTTCATTGATTACAGCATCAAGTCTTGTGTTACAAGGTGTTTGTGAATAACAGTCAGGCGGATTAGGACCAGACAACGGATTGCTCAATAGGGCAAGATGGACTGTGGGAGTCGATCCATGAGGGAGTGGATAAGCCGACAGACAGACCTGAGATGAATGCATGGAAACTCGAGACATGCAGCGAGATGGAGAGAGATGGAGAGAGATGGAGGGTGTGTTTGTACTCTAAGCCAGTGCAGGCATGAGGGGGAGGAGGGTGGAGTCTTGTGACGGATTGATGGATGGAAATTTGGAAAAAGCTGAATAGATACGGTAGATATAGTGAACAGGGTGGAATAGACAGTCTAGGCGGTTTGATGGATGAATGGATGGATGGATGAATGGAAATTGGAAGGCTGAATAGTGGGATAGGGAGAAAGAATACGTTATAGACAGTTAGATAGATGGATTTATGCATGGATAGAAGGATGGAGAGATGGATGGCTAGATAGATTAATGGATTGATAGGTGGATGGATGATTGGATGATGGATCGATGGATCGATGGATAGGTAGGTGGGTGGGTGGGTGGGTGGGTGGATGGATGGATGGATGGATATTGGAGAAGCTGATCCTGAGTAGCACAGAGTGAAGTGACAATGAAGGGATGGGAGTACAGACCTGGGAGCAGTTGGCTGAGGTCCAGTGTGCGTCGGAGGGCTCCAACACTGGTGCCATGGTAGGCAATGTGCCACTTCTTAAAAGCGTTGGACACTTCACAGTGCGGCTTGATCCTAGATGTGGGGCATCAGAACTTGACTTAGTACTAGTACCAACACTAACACATGCAGCTCTTTCATGCGTTGGTCTGAGCTGTTCTTGCATATAACTGTATTAAAACAGCTAAACAGACCACAAACATAAAGCCATATAATTCTGATCTTCCAAATCACCAACTGTATGTGGCTCTCTCATGCTTACACTAGTTTACATGACAAGATCCCATCAAATCCATTGGGCTTGATTTTATTGCAGTTTAGTGGGTGTCCTTCCTAAGTACTTTGACAAGGAAATAATGGTGTGGGGTACTTACCGTAGGGCGAAGCGACACCAGCCGAAGGGGAGGGCGTAGTCCCGGGGCGGCTCCCCACGTTTGTAATAGGCCTCATCACCACGGAGCTTGTGGCAGGACTCACAGTAGCACAGGTTATACTTGGCGTCCTCGTTAAAGTAGCCATCTTTGGGAGAGAAAGGTGACAAGCACTATTTAGTTTCTCTTCCACCACCCATTTCCTTCTCTCTCTTGTATTTTCTTTAAAAATATTTTTTTTAAATCTTATTCATGTCAATAAACAAAACCTGGCATGCCATTAAGGAATAGTCAGTAAAAGACTAAATACAGTAAATTCAGACTAAGCTAAGAAGAGACAAAGATCTCTACAAAGTTCTGCTGGTAAAGTCTTTACTGCACATGTACTGGAATAGTGAAAATGTTTTGTACCCAGGATTGCCAATGCTATAATGCAAATCTTTGCATGATCATAATCAGGGATCCTGGTTGCTTCAATTAATTAAGCAAGATAACATGAGTGGCAGTGTGGAGTGAGTGAATCTGGAGTGGGAGTGGAGCAATCTATCTCTTTGTATAGTGTGGTATATTGTGGTATGGACCCACTCCTATTTTCCTATCGTAAAATGTGTCTCTTCCAATCATAAATTGTTTCGACTTGACATAAGCACTGTATGAGAGAAGAAAAAAAAAAATCATCTGTTTGTATTATTGTGTTCTTGAGAGGCATCCAGCTGCAGCTGCACTGTCAGGCCCCCTGCACTGTAAGGACCGGAAGTTGCATTTTCTAATTAGTGAGTTAGTGAGTGGGAAGATAACAAGAAGTTAATCCACCATTAATCAGAAGGAGAAGAAGAAGAGAGTTTGTGAGGAGTAAGGTAATTTAACGTGACAAGTTTTCGTCGTACATTGGTGATTGTTTTAATTTTCAATTGTTTCAGAAAGTAGTGGAGTTGTGCATAGAGCCCATAATCTTTGTGCACGTGAAAGGGCTCTGAACGTGCTATTTTCCTGCTCAAACAGCACAAACAATGATTATATAACATATAACATTTCACTAGTAGGCTACAGGAGCAATCAAAAACAGAGGCCAGCACACCAGACTGACAAAAGGCTTGAGACTTGTTGAATGCCAAAATAATGAATTACTCAAAAGTAGTGTATTCTTTTTTCCCGTTCTCACTTTGGCACCCTTGGTTATTTTAATGTGTACTACACTGTCAGTTGATGCTTTATTTTGGCATTCAACTAGTCTCTCAACAAGTCTCAACCCTATTCAATACATTTGTATTGTTTATATTCCAATGTCCCATGTAGATTTTTTTTTAAGCAAGCTTAGTCTTTTTTCAGACATAGATGATCTGATAATGTGAGGGGTCTTTAAGTTAACCTAATAAGTGAAATGTGCATTTTAAACAATACATACCTGCAGTGTGAAAGAAAGATGTGACAAAGGCCTGGAAAAGATTTCCTTCGGGATCAGTACTAGTAGATACTACTATATCATAGGGCAGGGCTATTCAATTAAAATTTCATTCGGGCCACATTTCAAAACCAAGATCTTAAGTTGGGCCGCACATTTTCAGCAGTCATCAACAATTGGTAATGACCCTTCACAAACTTTAATTATAAAACATTAACATACCCTTTAAATTGATGACATTAAATACTCAAAAAGATTGAGAATGCATGCAATTTATATGCATTATGTGTCTGTAAAATAAGGTAGGGTTTAGGGGGAGGCCTTAAATAGCTGGTTTGATTTTTTGATATTCGTGGTGCGATCGAAAATTCAATCTGCCACTCTGAAAATGGAATCTTACCCCACAGTTTGATCTGGGCCGCCAGTTGAACAGGCCTGTCTTAGGGTAACGTTAGGTAAGGGTAAGGTTTTTGTGTTTGTTTGTACAAACATTCAACATTTTACTTATACTAGAACTGTTAAATTGCTATGCTTATATTTTTATTGGCCATTTTACATATGCACATATTTATTGCTGGTCATATTACGCTTGCTTTCCGGTCCTCACAGTGCAGGGGGTCTCTCGGTGCAGGGGGCCTGACAGTGCATCTGCAGCTAGACGCTCTTGGTGTTCTTTGGAGTCATGGCAATAAAGTTCCTTTGACTTAGAATTTTTTAAAACAGGCCTGTGAGGTGCTCACCGGGCAGAGTGAGCAGGTCTTTGAAGCGGGAGCACAGGGCCTGGTATTCACACGTCTTGTTGGGGTTCACCTCTGGAGGGGGCGTCCAGCACACACTCTCTTTGATCCCTGAGAGAGAGAGAGAGAGAGAGAGAGAGAAAGAAAGAAAGAAAGAAAGAAAGAAAGAAAGAGAGAGAGAGAGAGAGATAGAAAGAAAGAAAGAAAGAAAGAAAGAGAGAGGAGCAGCAGCAGGCATGAATAAGGAAATGCAGATGTCTGAGCCAAAGTGCTTGGCCAAGTTGCACCATTCCCTAAATTCAGAAATCTGGTTGGTGCGTGATCAAAGCCTCATTAGCCAAGCCTGTTTAAAGGGAAAGTTTGTAAGTTGGTAAGTAACAAAACATTTAATTTGCGAACTAGCCGCTAACTGAACACTAACCGAAGGGGTACAGAAATTTAGTAAATTAGCATTAGCTGCCGTTTTCATCAGAACAATTTTCATCAAAACAGGATGATTTGATTGACATCAGCACATAAATAAAGCTTCCAGAGACTTTCTCACCATCAACCATGTCCGCCTTCTCCATATCTCCCTGGCAACGGGGCTCCCCACTTTCCGCTCCCACCTTCGGCACGTTGTTCGCCACGATGGTGACCTGCCACGACGGGCACAAAAGAAGCAGTACGTCACTTCCTCATCGGTCTCACACACAATGTGTCTATCTCTCTTTCACACACATACTCTCACTGTCTCTCCCTCTTTCTTCAACTCTTTCACACAAACACACACACACACACCCCTCTCTCTCCCTCTCTCTCTCTCTCCCTCTGTGGCATTTTGGAGGATAAGCGGGAGGTGCCACCGGTGGAACAGTCGTCGCGGTGCCAAGCTACACAGGCGCCGTCAAATGAGCTTAGCTCCCCTAAACCTGGGCCAGACTGGAGTATTTTCGGAATTGGGGTTACAAAAGCCTCCAGATTACACCAGTGATACAATGAGCAAGGCCTGTTCAAAGCATGGACTGCTAAGTCAGTGTGCTTAATAGTCTCAAAGCTGATCTGCTCCTTAGTATAATTGGGTTGGAGGGAGCAAGGAAAGGCTAGCCAAAGGCTAGGTGTCTGCGGTGTCATTGAGCGCAAGAGGTAATAAAAATGATCACATTAATATTTATTTGAAATATTTATCATAAAAGGCAATGATATTAGCAATAGCAGCAAGAATATAACATACAACTTTACTGCAGATCTTAAAACGAAAATCTGACAAATATTAAAAAAAAAAAAAAAAAAAAAAAAAAAAAACAAACATTCTTTTAGTTCATCAAGAAATAATACTTTTTTTGTTGCCTTTAGTATGGTTAACTAAACTAAAATGCAACCTCTAAACTTAAAAGCAGTTGCAGAAATGTGTGTGTGTGTGTGTGTGTGTGTGTGTGTGTGTGTGTGTGTGTGTGTGTGTGTGGGTAAGTTGATTGTATACCCCGTCCCTGACTGCCTTGTTTTTATTTGTGCTCTGAGCCTGACCTGTTCGCACTGGCCGTAGAGGTCGATGAGGGGGAAGCAGGGGTTGGGGATGTCCTGGGCAGCCACGCCCTGATCCATGCCATTCACATACAGGTGCAGGCAGCTGCTGCCGTCCACCAGCAGCCCCAACACAGTGCCCTCAGGACATGTGTCCAGGTTTGGACCATAGTTCTCACAGATCTGTGGGGGGAGTGAAGAAGGGAGAGTCGGAGAGAAGGATGGAAGGATGGCAGAAAGCAAAGAGATAGGAGGGAGAGAGGCAATTTTAAGTTCAAAGTCGGGCTCTCAAATTATAATTCTATATAATACAAGAGTAAACATCCTAGGTTCCCAAACCTTTGGGATTAAATAGGCTATAGCTTAAATAAAACAAATAATTATGAATATAAATACAGCAGCCAACATAAATAGTTGAATAAATACAAAAAGCATTAAAACTAGATTGCATTTTCTTGGCAAAAACCGTGGGGTGGCCTGGCCGAAGTTAGCTGCTGTGAATTGCTTGTATGCTTATAATGCTAACAATGCTAATTGTGCTAACAATGGTGCTCAATGGACTTAGCTGAGGTGAAATAGCATATGTTAAAAATGCTAACAATGTTAATAATGCTAGCTATGCTAACTAGCTGTTAGCAGATGCAAAGGAGACAACAATGGAGAATGATTAGCCTATGTGACATATGCGCACACACACACACACACACACACACACATTTGAATGGGGAAAAACACGAATAATGGACAAACAACAAGAGATATAAATAAGATAAAGGTAAGCACACCGATCGAGATCAGGCCGGATGCTTTAGGTATCTCGAAAGCCCTAGGACTAGTAGCGGATCCAAAATCAGGTCGGAATAATAAAATAATTACAACAATAGGCAAGGCAAGGCCACAAAAAGAACAGTGCATAGCAGATACAGATTATGAGTACGCACTCAAAGTGAGAATAAGGTTGTGTGTGACTGTGTGTGTGTGGTTGTGTGTGAATGTGTGTCATGTTGCTCCAGGATGTGAATGTGCTCCTATGACAATCCCAAACATTACCTATGTAATCACACTAAAACCTAGTATGTTATGAAAGAATTAAATTGAGTTTTAGGAGTTAACATACAGCTCTACCAAATACTCAAATTGCAGTTGGGGTTCACCAGTCATGAATGTAATTCTGTCATGAATGAGTCACACCATCATTTAGATTCATTTCAAACATCAAAGGAATCAATGGAATTGAATTTTTGATAATTCACTTGGCATGTAAACAAAGATATTATGTATCCTGTTATTACAATCCAATTGCTGCCTTAATCAGATTTTTGGCCAATGCAGTGTGTATAAAGGGATGTGTGTATGTGTATCTGCATTTAAGTGTGTGTGTTGAATGTATGCGTGTGCGTGTTACCTTGAGAGAGTTATGAAAGACAGAGTCTCTCTGCAGTAGCCACACAGAGCGCTTGAGGCAGCAGGCTGTGGAGGGGAAGTTGAGGCGGTCGGGCGAGTGACCAATCACACCAAGTGACAGAGACGACGTCCACGACGGATTGAGACGGTCGATCTGGAACTGGGGTCATACAGGCGAACGATTAAAAATCACGAAAAAAGCACACGCAAACACACACATACACGCATAAACCTTTCTGTAAAAATACTCATAATAATAACAACATAATAAACAAGACAAATGGAATCGTTCTAATGTCCAAATTTCATCAATACAAAAAAGAATGATCTCTCTCTCTCTCTCTCTCTCTCTCTCTCTCTCTCTCTCTCTTGTAGGTACACACCTACCCACCTGAAAGAGCTGTTGCCGGGGTAGAGGCTGTGCGGTGACCAGCAGCCCCTGGTTATAACTGGACACTCGGGAAGCAGACAGGTTCAGATTGGACAGCTGGATGTTCTTCCCATGATTCTCCAGGAAGGCCATGACTGTGGGCACCTGTGCTGGCTCAGACTCGCACTGCACAGGGACCACACACACACACACACAGTAAACAAGTCAATACTGTGCTTACCATGCGAGGTTATACAGCACTGAGTTTTAGAACGGCTAACCGAATCATGCTGTTGGGCTGGCTTAAGGAAAACATTCTGGAAGGTAATGAAGGAAGTCTATGAGGTAATTTTGTGGCTTGTTCATTATGATTCTGCTTATATCAAGAACTTTTGCCCAACAGGAAAAGTCCCAGGCAGTGAACCAGCCAGCCCCCAAGGTCGAACAAGTCAAACAGTATTTAAATCAATGGTTGTTCATTTCAGAACTTCTTTTATGCATTTCATATATTCATTTTAATTCCCTCACTAGCTCAGTGTGTGGAGAAAATCTCTTCTCCTCAGTCCCCTCTCCTCTCTCCCTCATCTATAGGCGTCTTCACTGCTCCTCTAGCTCATCGCTCACCCCTCCTCACCGCACCCTCTGACGGGGTGAGGGTCAGGTGACGGGACTTTCATTTTTCAGAGTAACCTCAGACACTCTCCTCTCATCCATCTCTCCCACTCCCTTCTCTCTCCCACCCACCCCCCTCCTCCTCTCTCTGTCTTTCTCTCTCTCCCCCTCTCTCTATCTCTTTTCTTCTCTCCCTTTGCCCTTCCATATTTCCCTCTATCTCTGTCCAGCTCACCCTTCCTCCCTCTTTTCCTCCCGCACCCACTCACTCTCATTTCTTCCCACTCTTGGCCTCTCCTGTGTGCAGCCATCATCTCCTATTTATTCTACCCCTCCCCCCACTCTCAACCCCATCCCTAATGTGTGTGTTGTGTAAATCTCTCCTGCAGAAGCTGCCTGGCCTAGACAGAAGAAGCTTTGAGTCAGCCCTCACTTTCTCCTTTTCTACTCCACC
>JAGFZM010000066.1:208229-314696 GCA_017657215.1 Limnothrissa miodon
CCCCCCCCCCCCCCCCCCCATCTCTCAACCTTTCCTCTTTCTCTCTCCACCTCACTTCTCTCATCTTGTCTCCCTTGTTCCGTCTACCTTTCTCTCTCATGCGGTCAACCTGTCTCTTTTTCTCAATCCCTCCCTCCCTCCCTCCTCACTGGTGTGCTGTCGTCCTCTCCCTCGCTGCAGCTGTCCGAGGAGAGCGAGGGGGCCTTGACACTCTCAGAGTCCTCCGAGGCCGACGAACTCACAATGGAGATGGCCGTCACCTTGCCATGCAGATCCAACACCGCATAAACATTCTGCAGGACGCAGAGAGAGAAAGGAACAGATGGAGGGAGAGGGAGAGAGAGAGAGATAGAGAGAGAGAGAGAGAGAGAGAGAGAGAGAAAGAGAGAGAGGGGAAAGGATGAGGAAAAGTAAAATGAGTATGGGCCTGTGTGTCTGATTACAAGATGTATTGCATTTTTTTTTGCTTCCACGTGTCCATCTTCATAGAAGTATGTTTTTATTATTATTTAGGTAAGGAATCCAATTGTTGCAAAATACGTAGCGCAAACACATTGTTTTAGTGACCCAGCCCGTTGTAGCCTCCCTGTAAGGATGGTCAAAAGGATGAATAAGGCAAAGTACTGAGGCCTGTGTAAAAACAAGGTTTACTATATGCAATAAATCAGTAGGAATCTGTGGAGTCAGCATGGGGGAAAGCAAGGCGTGATATGTAGCATGGACGTGCAAGTTAACAGAGGGCAGAGTAATAGCTTTATGTGTGTGTGTGTGTGTGTGTGTGTGTGTGTGTGTGTGTTTGAGAAAGCGTGCATGAAATGAACTGTGAGAGGTAGATAAATTGTGCATGGCAGGTGCACATGTAACGGGAGCTCAAATGAGAACAGGGCAGATTGCATCATGTGGATGCAGGTGTGTGTGTGTGTGTGTGTGTGTGTGTGTGTGTGTGAGAGAGATACAAAGACAGATACAGTAAGAGTGAAGAGAGGACACAATTACCTTAGCCACAGCTGTTGCAGCTGGCCCCATATCCTCTCCATCAATAAAGATGTGCATGGTATCATCACTACACCTTTTTACTCCAACACGATTTCCAACCTGACACACACATACATACATACATACATACACAGAGGGGGGGGGGAGAGAGGGAGAGAGAAAGAGAGAGAGAGAGAAGCAGATGGAAAATCAAAGTGAGTGGGCAGATACAAGAAAAAAAATGCAGCTGCTCAACAGGCTCACTCCATCTCATCTCTCTCTTCCCCGTCTCCTCCTCCTCACTCTACTCACTTTTTTTCTTCCTATGTCAGTGTCTGACTGAGCTCAACCTCACTAGATATGGATCAGATATGGATCTCCTCCCCCTTTCCTCTCATACATTTGTATGCATACATACATTCTTTCCATTGAAACCCTCTCTCAATCATTAATTTCTTTCCGGACTGATTTCTTAGGATATCTTCATATATCACCTGCCAGTTGATATCTTATTTGACCAGTTAATGAGTGGGAATTCCATTTCAATCTGCTAGGACCTCTTTTCAGGAAAACCCCCTCCTTTCTCTCTTCCCACATTACTCCTTTCTCCCCCCCTCTCTCAGTGTTCTCCTCCGCCTCCTCCTTCCTCTCCTACAGGGAGTTGGCGGAGCAAGCAACCTCTGGTCTGACCCTGAAAGCCCCTCTCTCCTCTCTCACATTTTTCTTGAATCCCCTTTTTTCTAATTATAAGTCCCCAGAGGAGGCAACTGTCTGTTCTGTATCGGTGATGATACTCCTCCTTTCTTTCTAATATTTGGTCTCTCCTCTGACAGACCACTTTTCCCCACTCCTCCCATTTCCTCCTCCGCCTTTCAACCCTTAACGGACGTTAACACCTAGAACGATAACTACAAAGACCACTATAACTATACCATCATTTCTACCCACACTGACCAACGACAATAAATAAGTGTATAAGTGTGTCCTCATGTTACTTTTTGTCCTTCTCCCTCATATTCAGTTTCTCTCTCTTAATATCACTCTCCTCCTAAAATTTGGTTCATTTTCCTCCCACCCCCCACCCCCAGTACTTTCCCTCTCTCAATAACATAACTAGGCAGCTTTTCTCCCCTTTACCACCCCCCAGAGTCTCATTCTGTTTAGTCATTTTCTGTTTCTCCCTTTACACCCTCTTCTCTTCCACCCTTCTCCCTCTCTTCCAATATTAGGGCTTCTCTCCTCTCAAATCTCCCTACCTCCTACTGAGAGCTGATCAAGAGTGCTGCAACAGTCCAGTCAGCTATGTGCAGCTTTGCACACTCTTTATCTCTTTCTCTCTCTCTCTTTTCCCTCCTTTGCCTCTCAATGTTGCTCTCTCTCTTATTCTCCTCTCTCTCTAATCATTTCTTTTCCTCTTTCTATTTCTCTCTCCATATATCCCTTTTTCTCTCCATTTTGTGTTTCCTCCTTCATCCTCCCTCTTCCCTTCCTGCTCTTCCCCTCCTCCCAGAGTCTCTCTTCTCAATCCATCTTTCCCCACAGTGAAGAGCTGGCGTGCTCCCACTGCAGTGTATTGTGCTGTACACTCTTTCATCTTTCGTTTCACCATCTCCCTCCATCTCTGTGTCCTTCCTCTCCACCCCTCTCTCTCTCTCTCTCTCTATCCCTTCTTCAGTGTAATGGTCCAGTGCACAACGGAGGCTGGCTGCATCTCTCCCTTTCCCTGCGTCCCACTCCATCACTCCCACACCTCCTCTTTTTACCCAACCCACCACTCCACCATTAGCTCAGCCTCCTCATCTCTTCTTCCATCCCTCTATCCTCTCTCCTTCCTGTCTTTTCTTCCTCCTCACATCTCTCCCTCTCGCTCTCTTTCTCTCTTGTTGAGTGTGTAGAATGAGTAGCAGTAGCAGGCTAGCCCTGACACATAGTGCCTCTCACTCCTCTATCTCATCAAATAGTGGTTCTCTCACTCCTCTCTCTCTTTATCCCAAACAGCCTCCCTTTCCACTCAATTACTTCACTCTTCACTGTGCGTCCAAATCTTGTTTCCTCTTCACCTCTCCCTCGTCCCCACCTCTTTCCCTTTTTCCTATCTCACTTTCTCTCTCTTTCCATCTCTGCATATCTCTCACCGTGAGTCGGTCCAGGGAGCACCCATAATTCTGCCGCTGCAGCACGCCGTTGCGCCGCACCTCTGAGCCAGCCAGTAACCAGGTGACCTTCGACCTGAGCTGCGTGAGGGAGGGTGAGAGGTCGCTGAGTGGGCAGGAGGGAAGCTCGGCCGGCTGCAGAGTGGTCAGGCCAATGTGCAGTGAGCCGGCCCACTGCTCTGCCACCTCGTTGATCTTCACCTGTCAGAACAAGGAAGCAAAGAGGCCACTGGTTAATGACTGACAACCAAGGGGGGGGTGGGGGGTGCATACAGAGGATTAAAAGAAGGGTGGTGCTCGGTTGGTTTCTCCTGTGTAATGTTATTGCCTTGCATAAAACTTTATGTGGAGAGATGCTGACACAAATTACTTAGTGACTGACTGCCGTTGGGAATTTACCATCCTGATACTGTCAAACTATGGGAGTCCAGGTTTGCATGTGTCACACTGTGTCTGTGTAAGGAAATACCCATAGACTGTATATAATATTATTATTATATACAGTATATGGAAATACCTAACATTACACAGCATATAATACAGCATTTTAGAAACACAGAGGAGAGCTTTCCAGTGCCGATTCTAGAACACAGCCTTACCTTGGTTAATGTCTGACACGCAGGCAAGGTCCTGTGTATGGTGTGCAATCTAATCAGATTAGAGGGTACCTGATTTGATTAATGTATGGGGATGAGAATGAAAAGCTGAGAAAGGGCATCTGTGTGCAAGGTGTCTTTACCATCTAGAAAGAATAGAGCTTAAACATCACGGTGCTCATGTGTCCAAACGACTGCCACCATTTTGTGAGACCACCGCTTTTTGTTAGTTGTAGTCCAAGATATCGAAATGTTTTATTGTAATTAAGATTCAATACGACCCTTTGAACTACTTTTCAGAACATTATAAGAAATCATGCTGAACCGTTTATGTTTCACACACAAAATGGCGGATGTGCACATTTAAAGGACTGGTATGTGATGCTTTTACTGAAGACTGAAGGATGTTTTATTCACATCCTAATCACTTTAATTAATTAATTAATTAATTAATTAATTAATTAAATGCTCCAACATGACAATATAAAAAGTACTTCTGAATTACACTGGTCTTTTTTAAGCATGACTGGATGTACATGTACACCACATATTCCACTGACTCAGAAAACTGTACGATGGCTAATAGCCCATCCCTGTGTTCATGTCTACTGTGCATTGCACACACACACAAAGCTTTATGTTTACACAAGGAACCCATTAATAGCCTACAGGTTTGAATGGCCTCACAAGGTGATACTATTTTCAAGGAGCTTTGTAAAGGGAGGGATGCAGTGCATAAAGCAGTTTAAAAACAGAACCAGTGAAATTGATTTTTTATTTTGAAAAATTGAAATGCAATTTCACAAAATTACATTTATACGTTTATATCTCTTGCACAAGATATCTAACAGATATTTTATTAACAACTATGTATCGGCCAGTAATTTTCGCAAAAGTTGGCACAGTAATCTTAGGCCCCAGTTACACGGAAACGATCTGCACCAAAAACGCAAAAGTACCGTTTCGTTCTCACTTTTAACTCCGTGTTTTGACGAGTGTTTTGCATACAGACAGAAACGCAAAAAGATGTGATATTTTCTATTTTTCGATGCAGTATACACGCCAGATGGTAGGTGGCAACAGCAGCAAGATCAAGCTTGTGCATAAAGTCTTCAACTTCTCTTGCTGTTCACCACTATAGTGCGTGATTAATAATAGTTTGCCATTAATCTCCAATCTGTATTACTCTCATGCATCATTCTGGTAACTTGCTGGAACGACTCTTCTAGTGAAACTAGTGCAGCTAAAGCAAGTTGAATGTCCATCGCAGGGATCGCTATTTTGCTTTTCTAGCACTGGGTAAGCATGTCACTATGCGAGGAGAAACGAGGTTTTGCGTTTTCAATCATTTACAGGATGACGGAAGAGTGGAGCGTTTTCAAGTTTTCCAGTCTGGAGGGGGTTTTCATTTTTTGGCGTTTTCAACCTCCAAAAACTATGTTTCCGTCTAAACGATAGGGCGAAACAATATAATATTTTGCGTTTTTCACCCCGGAGCGTTGTCGTGTAAACGGGGCCTTAATTGTTATCTTTAATGTGTCCCGCCAAGTCCCAAAATAACATGTAATGTTGTCCACTGTTACATGAATCTATTATAAAAGCCCATTTTCTTTTGAAAAGATAATTTGCTCATCTCAATTAGTGTCCCTATCTATGGCAATAGTATCATTAAGAACAGGTGGCACAGGGGTTTTCAGGTATAAATATAGACATACTGTAAAATGCAGTTACTCTTCCATTTGCATCTGGTTCAAAACTCGTGCTCTTCCATTTTGCATTGACCTTCAGCAGATTTTACAGTATGTGGCCCTTGAAAATAAATCAACACCCACCCATGTTTAAATGTGTAACCTTATTTTGAAGATATTGAAAAGAAAAGTAGCCTCACAGATCAGTTAACTGTTAAATGGTAATTATTATGCCATGTTACAGTGATCAAACTGGATCTCTCCTTTAAATGACACAGTTGCTTTACTGTGTGCAAATTAACCAACATCAATTCTGAACAAGCTTGGAAAGTCTGTAGGAACGGGAGTTTTTATTGGGTAGGCCTGATTTACCATTTTTAATATTCTGACTTGAGTAAAAAACAAATTTATCGCAATTGTAGAAGTAGACAGACATAGAAACCTAAGAGTGGAGAGTAGCTAGGTTAGCTCTCTTAGGTGCTCCTTGTTAATGTCTATAAAGTTCCATGAGAGTGCCACTGTGTAAATATTAGGGATGGCAAAAACTAAAAACATCCCTGACCGACCACCGAACCTCATTAGTCGGTTGAAACCGGTTAACCCGTCAGATTTGTTATATTTATAAACTGAATGCATTACAGCAGCATCAAGTGAAGCCATCAAAATTATTTTTTTTTGTAATATTTGTTGCGCAGCCGCATCTGATCTGTATCCTGCTAACTGTTAGCCTAGGACAAATCCGGCTTTGACACTAACACATCAGTAACACAGGCTATCTAGTGTAGCTAACCTGTTAGAAGCTCATTTGAAACATTGCCGTGGCTCGTTTAAAAAAATGATCTGTCTGACTGGGACGAGCTAGGATGAGACGCTGCTTGTTTAGTTTGAAGAGACAGATGTGCTAATAATAATTAAGCAAGATGTTGATTATCATTACCGTAATTTGTTACTATTAAAGATCCTGAAATGTTGTAATTTCCAAATCCAAGCCCATCATTTGCAGAATATATTGAAACGAACACATAAACTCCACACTGATATTTTTTTAAACTGACAATGATAATGTTGGTTGATTTTGATCGTTTAATGTTCCACCACCAGTAAAATGTTCACCGTTTAACATCCCTAGTAAATGTTCCAGAATTCAACCAAAATCAATAAGTGGGGTAGCATGCAGACATATTCCTACATTACATATTATTATTATTATTATTATTATTATTTTTATTATTATGCATCAAGAGGAAAAGTGAGATCTTGATTGTTTTTCAAGTTTACACCTCCCCCCTGTGCAACCCTCATGTACCTCAAACAGCTCATCGGTCCTAAGTTCCTTGGCACTGAAGACGATGCCATGTGCGTAGCTGCCCACCCGGAGTGCCTGACAGCTGTCTCCCAGAAGCACTATGTTTTTGCCGTGTTTGCTGTGGAGCCGGTGAGCCACACCTGCCACTAGCAAAAGACAAAGTAAGTTTTCGAGAAAGAAACCGCAGGTTCTAGACAATATTCAGTGTTCAATTGTTACACAATGATGTTTTTATTTTTTAGTATTTATGAACATAATTTTATTCCAGTGCCTAATATAGTCAATAAACATCAATAATTTGAGATTTGAGAAGAGTTGCATACACTACACATCAAAAACATAGATGCAAGCAAAAACACACAAACACACATTCATGCACAAACACACATTCATGCACAAACACACACAAACACGCACAAACACGAAAAGGCTACCTGGAGAGTGGATAGGGAAGCTCTTCTCAGTGATGTTGCTGGTGCACAGGCTGTTGTCCAGCGGCCCTGACGAGCTGGTAATGGAGACCTGGACACACTGCCCATAGAGGTCAATGACTGCGAACACCTCTGAAACACACAGAGAGGAAGATGAAAATTCATTCCACGGTTCATCAGCCCTAAGTAATCAAGTATCAGGCACACTCTACCCGAAAGAGACCATACATTTTAAAACAGGAGACACAAATCTCAAAATTGACATGAGAAACCTTATATAAATATTTGTTACTTTTAAGCGTGATGCTAGCGGGCGCGATGCTACTGGTCTCATTCGGTTCAATGATCTATGCTAGACTGGAGCTACAAGTGCTATCGCCAGGCTCGGAGAACGGCTTGATGAACAGAAAAAAGGTAAAACTCAATTGCTTAACTCGAGGGGAGGTGCAAAATGAACTTATTTCCACAAATGGTGGCCTGACACTTTAACATCATAAATGTATTGAACGAGGCTGACAAAAGTGTCCAGGGTCAACAGAACTGTTAAAACATAGAGGTCAGTCTCTGCATTAACCCTCTGCAAGACACAGCTGGAGAGGATGATTCACAGTAATGTTCACCAGGTCCACCTAATCTCTGGGAACATACGCTTCTATTCCGCACAAAGGTCTACTGCAAAATGTGCACTTGTGCCAATGTTCGACCAATGCAGATGTATTGCTTTGCGTCTATTAATGAAGCCTTTGTTGCTACTGCTGTGTTCACTTGTCAAATATAACAAATTTCTCGCTTTGGTACAATAGTGCTACTTTAGAAAATTGGACACCGAGTTAGTAATTTGTTTGATTATGTAAAGAAAAAAAATCCTGTGTGAATCAATTCCTCACCCAGTTGTTTGAGGTTATCAAATGCATTTTGGTAGGAAACCGAACAAAAAAACTGATAGAACATACAGCAAACCAGCAACTAACACGAAGTGAATGAGGCACAGTAATTTGATTTTGTTATTCCCTATTTATTGATAGTAGAGAATGACAGGAAATGAGAGGGAGGAAGGATCAGGAAATGACCTCGGGTCAGACTCAAAAAGGGGTCCCGGGGTTATGGTATGACACTTTAGCCCGTTAAGCCACAGCACCCTAACGCTTACTATTTCAAAGCCATCAAGTCTTCATCTTGGCTGTTGAACTAAAGGATCCACAACCTTCCATCATTTATGACAACCATAGATTTTTCTTTTAGATTTCTCTACCCTACCTCCTCTGATTGGCCCTTACCGGAAGGCAGTCCCGTGCAGGCCACACCCTGGTCCACGCCGTTGATGTAGTAGTGCAGGTCGCCGGTGGCTGAGCGCATCATGCCGATGCGCGAGGCTGTGGTCAGAGAGTCCAGATCGCAGCCATAGTTGTTCCGCATGGTGTTCCCATCCTGCATTATGGCCGTGCCACTAACAGAGGAAAGGAGTTGAAAGGGGTAAAACAGAGAGAGGCACAGAGGAGGGAAAAGAAAGACAAGTGGGGGAGAGACAAAGGGGCAAGAAAGAGGGGGTAGAAAAAAGGTTCAAGAGAAGGAATGAAAGTAGAAATGAGAAGAATATGTACAGAGGAAGGAGAGAGATAAAAAAAAAAAGAGAGCAAGAGTGAAGTAAAGGGAAAAAGGGTACACACACACACGCACACACACACACACACACGTGCAGGCACGCATACGCACACACACGCAGGCCTACCTGAGCATCCATGTGTCATAGTCTATATCGGTCATGGTGTTGGGAAACTCCAGCTCCTCGGGCCTGATCGCGGTGACTCCTGCACGCAAGCACCCACACAGGCATGCAACACAACCCAATAAAACACAATGGAACAACAGCACTCGGGCTAACAAGCACAAGTTACACGTTAACAAAAATCCCCCCTCACCTGCTTCTATTGAGCCCGACCAGCGGTCCACCATTTTCTGAATCACAATCTCAAAAAGCTCTCCGTCACGAAGGCACCTGGGAGGTGATGTTATTTATGGAGAGATATTAATGGACGAATGAATCACTGATATGTACAGGTACTGTAGTTTCATTCCACTTGGAGGTTCCCAAGAACAGAGGGAGAAAGTCCTTTCACTCAGAGCAGTCCTCATTGAGACTGTGTGTTAAAGGTGTAGTATAAAATGATATTCAAATAACAGCCTCCAGGATGGACAAACAAATGTGATACACCAATACATGTATCATATTTGTTTGCATATACTGTACAGTAAATTTATACATATATGCAACAAGACCCAGGTTAAGAATTAGTCCACCCTGTAACCTTGTAACATGTTTCACTGTTTGAAAGAGAACACACACACACACACACACACACACACACCTATTGGAGATGACAATGGCATCATTGAATTCACTGCGGCAATTCTGCCGCAGCGCTGTGCGACCACCGTTGGTAATGACGGCGTTTGTGCCATGCAGCTGGTGAAAGCGCAGGTCATTGGAGGCGTTGCCACCTCCGACCGAACACGGGCTGCCTGGAGACATGGCCGTTGGGCCCTCTGAGCAGTCGTCCGGCAGTGGGGGGAGGTCAGCTGGAGAAAGAGTGAGTGGTCGATAGACAGAGAGAGAACACAACACACATTCAAAGACGTAAAAGAGAATATGAAAGAACTGAGACAAAAAAAAGTTGAATAATGAAAAAGGAGAACTAAGAAAAGGCTTTAAAAAAAGAAATCAATAAAAACAGGCATGAGATGAAAAGTAAGATTGTCCACATGCAAATTTCTAGTCTACCGTCTTATGTAACATCACTGCATCTCTATTCTATGCTGAACATTGAGACAGCAGGCATGGCATCTGCACTTACTGTATTACGCACTCATTTGTTCACTTCAATCACTCTCTCACACTCTATTCAGCTTTCACTATCTCTTAATCTTGGTCTCTTTCTATATTTTTTCACCTTTCTCTTTATTCTTTTCTTTTCTCTGCCAATGTGTCGCTTTCTTTCTATCTCTCAATCTCGCTCGCGCTCGTTGGTTCTCTTACCCATGTCATCCATGATGGTGGCTTGGGCGGCTTGTCCGTAGAGGTCGACCACAGCATAGACGCAGGGCGGAACATTCCAGGCGGCGGGGCCCTGGGCCACACCGTTCACAAAGAAGTGCAGACTCCCGTCCTCCTTACGCACCACCCCCACGGTATCACCCGCCTGAAGCAAGGGGGGAGAGGGAGGGAGAGAGAAAAATGAGGGATGAAGAAACAGAGAGAGGGAGAGAGAGGAAGAGCGAGAGGAAAAAGGAAGAAGGGACAGAGAGAGAGAGAGAGAGAGAGAAAGAGAGAGAGGGTCAGACATTCACACAGAGAGAGAGAGAGTCAGCATTGAAAGAGTGAATATAGAAAAAAATATATAGAAAAAAATGGATGGATAAATCATTACAGAATAGAAGGGAAAGGGGCGAGAAGATCATGAGGGAGAGATGGTGTGGGGGAAAAAAAAAAAATCGAGGCAGATGGGTGGGAGTCAACACCATCACATACATATTATCTCACAAAATAATGAGAGACCACTAAAGCCAGTGGTCTGGTCAGCTCGAAGGATTGCTCACTCACTTTGAGCCGGTCCAGGTTGTGTCCGTACTCGTCCAGTATGGTGGTGCCATTGTGCATCACCCCATTTCCTGTCATCATCCACGTCCCTAGAGAGAGGGAGGAGGCAAGTTCAGTCAGTTCACGGATGGCGAGAGGCTACAGCAAGCCTTCTGGAAGGCTTCTTGATTCCGTGAGGTTGCGCAAGGCTGTATCCCAACTCATGAGTCACAAAGCTTGTGTCTGAAGAAGCAGTCATCATTCTCCAGGACAGCAAACGGAGCAGCAAACTAAAGAGCTGATGTGACGTCCACAACTGAGCTCTCCCAACATTTGAATTATTCACAAAATCAATGATTAATATATTAGACTAGTCTAGACGTAGCTTGCAGAATACAAACAGCACAGCACGCCATAAACCTCTGTGTGGCTCTGTGAGTGTTTGTAAGTGTGTGTTGGTATTTGTAACCATCCTCTTGTCAATTGGTTACCTGAGCGCAGGTTGGTCATCGTGGATGGGAGCTGCAGGTAGGCGGGGTTGTGCGTCGTCACGCCGATCTCGATGGAGCCGGCCCACTTGTCCACCATCTTGTCGATGCGCACCTGGAACACCTCGTTGGAGCGCAGCGGGCGGCTGCTCAGGACCACACCATGGTTGAAGTCATCTGTCGCACTGCCCCGAGGAAAAAGGGAAAGCATTGAAGACAATGGAGACAATCAACAGAACAGGAGGAACAGGAAGACAGCGCACGTCAGAAAGTCCTTCAAAGAGAAACAGGGCTGGTTGCCCAGAGCTCATGCTGGTTATTGTTGAGAGAAATGTCAGCGCTGGTGGAAAAGGGCACCACTCAAATGCCACAGGTGGCACTTCTAAGTTAGCAATTCTCTCAGCAATTCTTCTATTAATGGCTAGAACGACCCACTTTATTTTATACAGGCCATTATCAATATCCATCCCCTCCCCTTTAGTCTTCAAATGTACTTCAAAAGGGGTTGAAATTAGAAAAACGCCACCAGCAAAATGGTGGTAAATTTATTATCTGTCTAGTACAGGCAGGCCATTTTCCCTGCTTGCCATACTGTATGAGAATTAGAATTTTCCTAAACCAGGCCCCTATAGCTTGTCCACAAACAGATGACAAAATTGCATGTTTCTTTGGGTTTCTGGCTATCAAAAGCACAAACATAGTGTGTCTGTGTCCTGACTTCCTTACATATAATTCGTCTTCCGTTCCTGACAGTAAGCCTGACGCAGGCCATAGTTCAGTCGAAGGATTTCAATAGTGAAAGGCTGTAGGCTATTGCGTTGTTCAAACACATTAAGATTTTATTGTGTATGATTTTTTTTTTTAAGCAGGCACATAACTACAATTGTTTTCATGCTTTTGAATCAGGCTGCATGAAATGACGTGAAGAGCCGCGTTCAGGCGTTGGGACTTATGTTTGACACTTCTGGTGCAGTAGCATTGAGACCTCAAATACTTATCTACTACTGAATGGCTGGTAGGGGCGAGATTTAAGAACAGGGTATCTGGTACAACCAACAATTGAAGGTTTCTGGAGTCTTGTGGCTCTGACCTAATTAGATCATTGGCCACTGGTCTTAGAATTGAAAGAGAGAACACAGTTCTATACAAGATAAAGCATTCTAGGCTTCGTCAGTGTAATCAAACGGATACTTTTCCGGTCTCCTAGTTACGGACGTCATAGATGTTATAACATTAACAAATTCACTTAATAAGATGTTAGGCAATATAAACATAATTTTGTGTGTCGTTTTTTTTAACATTGGTTATGTGTGATACCAACAACTCATATTTTAAGACACGGGATAAATAATTAATTTTATCAGTTATATCACGTTAGCACAGCAAATCGATTTGACTGGGTTACTATGGGAATATGACAAGCGATAAGAATTCAATTTTATTTTTATTTCATTTTGCATTTTTTTCAAGCGGCGAATCCGAGAACCAACTAATTATATTGGTGTGGCCTAAGGGAAATTAATGTATTGGTGGAAATGGAGTGAATTCCTACTAATTCCCCATTAAGTTTAACGGGAGTCCCTTTTACTACTAGTCTCCTAAAAAGGCGTGGCAGCCTCTCGAACACTACGTCACTGATACAGGAAGAATCTTCTTATGATTCGTCTCGCTTCATCAACCATCTCTGGTTCTATATAGAATATCACATTCTATTACAGCCTTTATGGACACATTAGTAACATAGGCTACATTCTCGGCCCTAGGGAACTGAAAAGAGAATTTATAAAAAACATGTTACCAATAAGAAGTATTGATAATTAGATTTAACATTGATAATTACATTTAGCATTGATAAAAATCCAATCAATTTCCACCCCTAATTGCTGATGTTTATTTGCTTTTAATGCTAACCTTTTTGTTAGCATTAGCTGACACCTTATTAATCAGGATACACTCCCAAATTCTCATCCCTTATCTGCTAACAGCACACAAATTTGAAAATCATGAACACATGAAAAACAAAAATGCAAAAACTCACTGAGGACGCAGTGCCGTTCTGCCGTCACCAATGATGGCAGCCTTCTGTCCACAGTTAGGATGAAACAGCAGACGGTCCTGGGTCTCGGGGTCAGGGGTTAGCGATAGGGCGGGGCGTGGTCGTCCTACGTCAGGCGACAGTGCCCTCATAATGGCATTGTTTCGCCGGAGACGGTCGCTATGGTTGTGATTGTGGACTATGGTAACCTTGACGGCCATACCATAAAGGTCGACGACCCCATAAACGACACCTGGTGTCTGTGCTGCAGCCACTCCTATAAGCAAACACAAATGTAAACAAGTGAACAATAACAAGTATTCAACAGTGTGTAACCTTGTGTCCCTCAAATCAGCCGAGTTGTGCAAATAACACACCAAGGAATGGATGACTGCTCTGGAAAAACAACTACTTGTTTGGAAAAGACTGACCAATGGTAAGACAACAAAACAAAACAAGTCACGTTGCATAATCTAGCATGACTGTTGCTAAGAAACAACACAAAAGGAAATTAACAATTAAATGTACCCGCAAAACACACTTTTAGACACCAATCAGCATTAATCACATTGTGATACAAGAATAGCATTCCACCATTAACGCAAGATGCAGCTCTTACCTTGGTCAATGCCATTGATGTAGAAGTGCAGGGCCCCACTGGCTTTCCTCATTAGACCAATGTGATCTCCCTCCTAAAGGTCCGGACAATTCAGATGGAAAGACAGGGAGAAACGATAAGAGAAGCAGCGTTTGACCTTTAGTAAGACTGGTCACATGAAAACACACACTCACAAACACACACACATAAACTCACTTGCAGTTCATCCAGGCTGAATTCACAGTATTCCCGTCGCGTGCCTTTGCCATTGGTCAGAATACCACAGCCACTCATCATTATTGTTCCTGCAGGCACCAATGCATAACTGGGCATTAGATAAGCCAAGGCCCTTCTAGAAAGCTACTCAAGAGAGAGTGGATTTGGCCATACGAATTCACAACAAAAAGGCACCAGACCTTTGCCAAGTCCAGCCACATTCAAATCGGTTTTAAAATTGTATGTGTCCAGGCTATTTTCCTCAAACGATTTATATGACACAATGGTGGCACAAATGTATTTTTTTTTTTTTATTTATTTGGAACTCTGGAAATCTGCTGACAGACTGAAACACTACACAACCAGTAAATAGAACCACTTTGTCAAAGGTCAAAGCGGAAAAACGGGGCACTGTACCTGACCGCAGGTTGGTCATAGTTGCAGGGTAGTCCAGGTTGTTCGGGTTGTGCGTTGTCACGCCGATTTCAATCGAACCTGACCATTTATCAACAAGTTTATCAATGCGGATCTGGGGGAAGGGGTAAAAACATAGCAAAATAATGTCAAAATAACATCAAACTCAACCGCTTCTATTAGATAGTAGTGTAATACTAAGTGTCAAAGTCACAGCAGAAACTTAAAAAAAGGGAAAAGTGCTCTTCATCTGCCTGCTTTCCCTGCAGGCAGCCCAAAAATAGATCCAGTTCAAGGTTTCCTCAGAGCCACTGGGAAACAACAGTGGCACAAATTTAACTCTCGGGCCACAAAACAAAGACCCACACTCTCAAGTAGTGGTGGGGTCGTAAAGGCCCAGCAGACTGTGAAAGCAGAGGCTAGCCAAACACCTGAAATATGCCATTTATAGAGCACACAAGGACAGCACTGCTCACCTTACGCATCCATACACACACACACACACACACCTACACTTGCTCTCTCCCACTCTCTCGCTGTTATCTGTGTGTGTGTTTATGTGTGTGTGTGTGTTTTATCGTCTGCCGTCCAATAATCCTCTCAAGAGTCTCAGATCTGTTTCTCCCTCTATCAGATCTCTTTCACACACTCGCACTCAACACTTCTTCACACGCTTGCTCAGGCATGCACTGCGTTCCCTTTTTCAAAACAAATCAAGTCATACTCGCCTCATTGGCAGTAGAAAGGGAAGCTTGTTATGGCCAAAGTTGTGAGCGAGTGGCAAGATTTGTTTGTTGCAAAGCCAAGAAAGCGTCATCTGGTGTCTCACGTTTCAAGTTGCTCATACATTAATATGGAACAGCAGCAGCAACAACAACCTAGCACCTAACCAAAATTTGGACTTCTGCCAATACCAATCTGTAATGGCCTTTACGCATTACTGAAGCCAAAAACATTTGGCATTGCCATGCTGTGATGCTTGATCCAAAGTGACAATTTACCATGTCACAAACTGCAAGAGCAAGAACATAAAAGAAATACAAAAAGAAAAGACATGCTAATTAGCTAGCAATGCTGAAAAGTCAGAGCCAAAGGGGTCGAAGTTCGACATATTTGAACCAGGGTGTCATAAGTGGCAGCCACAACGTCCCTGAGAAATTAGCAATTTGTTTTGGATTTTTTGCTGCAGGACTCACTTCGAACATTTCGTTGTGGCGCAATGGGCGGTTGGTCATGACCACCCCGTTGTTGAACTCGTCCAGCGGTCGCCGCCGCTCTGCTGTCTTGTTGTTGTTGCTCAGCTTGATGAGTGTGCCGCACTTCTCGTGGAAGAGCAACGCGTCGTTAGTCATCATGCCGCCCGATCCTGTTCCGGTTGCACCGCCTCCACCACCCCCTCCTCCACCTCCGACGGGACTGTGGCCCGTCCCCTCCCCATTTGGTGTGGTCCCGCCGCCGCCACCACTGCCGCTGCTACTGTTCCCCCCTCCACTGGGACCCAAGCTGGCACCGCTCGACCCAGCTCTGGACGTGTCCATGCCCCCCCCTGGAAGAGTCTGTATCTCCTCCGGAGCCTACGTGTCCTCCGCCCTCATCCTCCGAGCGGTACAGCGAGACGATGGCGTTGTTAAAAACGTCGAACAGCTGGTGCTCCGTCAGCACTGAGAGGATGAAGAGGGGGAAGGTAAAGGTGTGTGTGTTTGGAATAATTTTAACAGTAAAACAGATGGAAAGAGATTGCAGGAGACAAGAAATAGTCAGTACGAAGGGTAAAGTGCAAGGTCAGAGTGGAGAACCAGATGGAGAGAGAGACAGAGAGAGAGGGAGGGAGAGCGAGAGAAAGTACATGACAGACAAAAACAGACAAAGAGGCGCCGTTTTTTCTATACCCCTGACAGAAATACTAACTACATGATTGGAAACAAACAAAGTAAGCGTAAAAAAAACAATGAAGTAAGAATTGTCCATACCAGTCTCTGTCTCAAGATTGTGGGGGAACTTGTCTGGTCGGCTGTGACTTCTTGAAAGTTCAGGCACTGAAACAGAAGTAGGAAACAACGGAGACAAATCAGACTTTAAGATAAGTTCAAAACTGGATGGCTGAAAGACTTAAAATGAATGAATAATTGTGGAATCAACAGCATGATGAATAAAAGTCACTTTGTTTTTACCTTCCTCTGCACTTCCGTTTACCAGAGCAGCGGCTCCTGCCGCTACAGCATTTGAAATGGCTGCATTGTCATGATTACAGTGTGCTGCAGCCGCGCGGCCCCTTGCTGCGATGCCCTCCGCCGGCTCCTCTTCCTCTTCCTCGTCCTCGTCTTCTTCGTCCTCCGCACCCACCCCGTTCTCGCTGCTGGCCCTAACCTCCTCTCCCTCGTCTCCCTCGGGCGGCGGTTCACAGCTGACCACGGTCACTTGGGTGCACTTGCCGTAAAGGTCCACCACTGCCCAGAGCCGGGGTGGCAGACCCGAGGCGGCAGGCCCGCAGTCCTGCCCGTTGACCCACAGGTGGAGGTGCCCGCGACTGTCCCGCTGGATGCCCACGCGATCGCCCTCCGCTAGCTGGTCAAGGTCCCGACCGTACTCTTCTAGAACAGAGCGCCCGTCTTTCAGCACAGAGCAACCCGACACAATCCACGAGCCGCCCTTCAGGCCTGTGGCGCTGCTAGGGAAGTCCAGCGCTGCCGGGTCCAGCGCTGTCACACCGATCTCGATGGAGCCGCTCCACGAGTTGACCTGAATGGGATCAGGGGGTTGGGGGGGAGACGATGAGAATTTTTAACTGTCGGGCTCTACTCCACAGATTGTCTTCCTCAGATAACCTTGAAGTGAATATGCTGCGTTGCAATCAGCTATGTATAAAACCCGGCATAAAAATAGCTAGAGTAGGGCTACCAAGAATGGCTTCTCCAATAACCCAGTGAATAAAGGGAGGAGGGGAAGTGGCTCAGTGTCAGAAAACACATTGAGGTAGTAGGCCTAAAGGGGTGGATGACATCCCTAATGCAGCAAACAGCAAAATAAGTCTAGTAGGAAGCCAGCAGTATACCAGTAATCAGTCTTTTTAAAAATAAAAGAGGACAATAGTGATAAGCTAGAATGATAAGTACTGAAAAGAGGAATACGCCAATAATTAAAAGAATAATAACAGACCTAGTCTAGGGAATACATCAAGCACAAGTGAGTTGAGAATAATGTAAATTTACTCAAACTGTTGCCATGCAGAAAACAAAATTGTTGAAAACAAATTTGTCACTTGGATTAATGTGGCAAAACAATGTCTCGCACAGATTTCCCAGCAATGTCTGTTGCTCTTCTTTGAGACTACTACTCAATGAGCAAGTCCTACGTAGACACCAACAACAAACTTCAAACCTGTTCCTTATCTTTTTGCACATCCGCTGCCTCGAGTTATTAGCCTAGATTTAGGTGCTGCTGCACCACCCGCAACAATAATCACAACCTGCTTTCTGCTGTATCAAAGAGGCAGATCAGATTTCAAACCTGATCTCTATCTTGTCACTGCACTCAGTTCTTAAGAGCCCTCTCACTTCCCACCACTGTTTCTTCTCCTGCTTATCTTCCTCTACCTCCTCCTCTACGCTGTGGGCTAGGATTCACCAGCGTCTTGCTGGTGCTAAGTAAGGCAGTATAACACCAGCTGGACAGATCTAGGTTAGAAAGTTGAAAAGCCAACAACGCATGTGCCTTTTGAATGATACTTGGGACGGGAGGAGGGTAGAGACTTGGCTTTTTAAAAGTGTATTACAGTCTGTCAATCCACCTGTCTACCTTTGTTTTTACTGAATAGCATTTTTTTTTCTTATCAGATTAATTAACCACAGTCTGGTGATCTTAACAACCTAACCCCCTCTGACCCTTTTCCTAGTCCAAAGAGAGAGTTATAAAATGCATTACAAGATATTCACATTAAATGTGCATGTTACCAACCAGTGGTGCAAATATACATACACAATATAACATCAGGCGAAATTACTACTCCAACCATGTTAACATAGCGTCCCGGAAAGAAAATGATAGTCATAGAAGCGCGGACTTACATGGAAGGCATTGAATCAACACATGCCTGATCACGTCTCCTTATCAAACGAAAGCAGGACACTACATGTAGGCAGCATCGGGAGTTGGCAAAATGCTCTGCCTTGCCAAAGTTATTCTCGTGCATCGATTCCCTCGTGCACAACACAGGTTCTGCTTTATAACTGCCTGTAACATGCATCCACAGTTCTGTTCAGTTCACCTTTATGAATTATGAAAATAGATTACTTAGTTTATGTAGCCTGTGATTTGAGGAAATTAGAGATCCCGTCGGCGGAAATGTGCCTGGAGTCACTATAATGAGAGCGATGTGCTTCATACCCAGCCATCATACTGGTAAAGCCTCTAGAAAATCTGCGCTCATGGGAGCGGTGGCATCACTGACATTGAGTACAGAGCCGACATGCTAATTTATCGGAGTCATGCTGTTGACAATAAAACACTGACAGATACCATCTTCTGCAGTCGTACAACATGGATAGAAATTATATTAATAGTCACACATAGCGACCCGAGGATACAATGACATTATCCAAAGGACATGCATTGAATCTCCAGTTAACTGAAGCAATCAACCACTGCTGGCAATCTTTGTTAATATTTAAGGTATGTCAAATATTTAGCAGCAGACAGTCAGTTGACAACACGGGAAAAACGATGGAAGCAACGAAAGCCGACCAACCGAACACAAGGTCATTCATAGAAGGAACCCCAGAAATAACGTTAAACGACAATTCATTGCGAACAAATTAACAGACAAAGGAAAATGCCAAACCCTGAAACAATATAAACTATATAAATATCCTATCTGATGACAGCTGGACAGGTTATGGCTAGTTGGGTGTAAAGAAAAAAAACAGTATCGTTACCTTGGGGTTAACCTAGCGTATCGCTTGCTAGCGATGAATTGTTTACGTTCCTATAGATCTTTCAAGTGCCTTCGATGTAAGGACTACATTAATAACAACTGGGCAGAGTACTTACTATGATTATATGCAAGGTCCCAAATGCACAAATTCACCTGAGACGTTTGGCATCTTATGCATTTGACGTGTGTGGCCAGGTCTGGCTAACTACAGGTTAATGTTAACCCCCGTTACCCCAAACACTAGCCATACATTGAAGTGCCGATGCTAGCTCTCGCCAGTGAACGCAACGCTACATGTTACCACCCAAAAAGTCACTGTCATCGTACAGTTAACTTTTACAAAGCTGTTACAAACATTAACTGGATTATAAGAACTCATTGTCCAGTTAATAAAGAGACGTCATTAATGTTAGTGACCACTAAGAACAAGGTAGCGTTTTAAAAAAAAATCTCGTCTCGTGCTAGCTTAATGCATTTGACAGCAAGGGTGCATTAGCTGATAATACGTGATTTCGATATATATTCACATAAGTGGATGTCTTAACGTCAGAGAAGTTTGTTCCAACTTCGTCCAAATATATCGATAACATTTTGTTAACGACACCTCATGACTTGGTAGTCACACAGCAATGATGGCTAGCTGGTTGCCTGCCTCTAGATCTAGCTTTTCACTTGACACTGCCTTGATCACTAGCAAGCGCGAGCTGTCTCCTGAGCTTGATGTTTACAGGGTGGCGCGCTCTATGTGCGAATCTGTTAGCAGTGACTGCATAAATAATGGCAAATGCAAATACTGAACTTATTTTTCGACCAGGAACACCACGTAAGGAAAACATGCAAGCAAGTCATTTAGTCAACAGTTTTCGTTAGGGACAGTCCAAGTCAACACGCCCATGCAATATGATCGGCACTGCAGACACACGAACCCGGGTCCCACTCCACTCCCAACGGATTCCCACTTTCATCACAAGTGGCATATTTGTTTACCTTCTTGTCGATTCGAACAGTAAAGACATCGCGATCCCTAAGTGGCTCACGACTTAAGACCAAACCATGATTAAATTCCTGAACTGGCTGATTACGCTGAGCGGTTCTGTTCGAATTCGACAGGCCGATCAGCTTTCCGCTGCGCGGGTGCAGCTCAGCCGCCATCTTCGCTGGGCGGCACGGTTCGCGACACTATTTTTCACGACAACGCAATACTTTCCAGTTGGTTGCTAAACCATAAACATCTATGCAAAATGCTAACAGAAATATTTTACGGCAGAAGGTAAATTATCTTTTACGGCAGTGTGGCAACTTGAGGAAACGCTTTCAGTCTCTGAGAAAAAAATGTTTTTTTTTTTCATAGTCAAACAACATCTTAGTCACTCCTCTCGTAATTGGCAGCAGTAATTCTACATGTTCACAAATTCAGCAATTTCTCAGCAGTTTTTCGTTATAATGAAATATGCAAGTCCATTAATTTAGACTACTGAAATCTAAAGTAGGCTAGCATAATAGCATATAAAATAGTAAATAGTGGTTATTTATATAGTATAATGTTACTTCTGTGTGGATTGTAGCAGGCACGGGCGCCTGAAAGGTTTTCCTTCTCCTTTGCCGTCCACAAGAGGGCGATACTTTAACGAGTAACCAATTTCACCTGCTTGCCTCTTTTTTTACTTGAGATAAATTATCATGACTCCCAACTTGTGAATATCCTAAGAAGCTAATTCTAGTTCTTTTCATGGTAATAAGCCACAACAAGGCAAGATAAAGCCTGCCTACAGAAAAATAGCTAGTAAGATATTATTATGTTGCCAAATTGCACAAAGACTTATGACTATTATCCAAATATTCTGGAAGCTGGAGCTTTTCTTTCGTCATGTGTTTTTTTAAAGGCTGACTATTCCCTCAAGGATGATATCCCCCAAATATATCATCTATAGGCCTATTGCTTCCTTTCGGTTTGATTGTTGAATATCACACTTTGGTGTTGCTTTGTCAGTAAGACGTGCTGTATGGTGACATACGGTGTCCAAAGGAGATAACTAGCCCTGTTGAAAAATCCACCTTAAAAGCGCGCTGGTAGTTGATTTTAGATCGGTTATTTATTTATGTATTTATTTTGTCGATTTGTTGTTGTTTAACACAGCCAAGGTAAGTCAGCCACGCCATCAAAAATCATGTCAAACACACTGATTTCACCAGCTAGCTGAAATAGCCATCATAAACTGGTCAAGCAGCAACTAAACCATTAACACTCTTGTTGCATGACCACTCAGACAACCTTGCTGGCAAGGTCATAGGTTATGATACTGACTGTAGTTTTTTTTATTGTTGTTGTTGTGTTTGTTTCTTTGTTTTTTAGAAAATAGTCTATAAAGGTTACTTAATTTCAAATCAAAATAATTAGCTTCAGCAGACAACCATATATTACCCCTAGTTTCCAGTGTAGTACACAGAAGGCAGATAGAAGAAAAGATTTAAATATATTTTTAAAAATGAACTTATGTATTTAAACAGGACAACTATGTGAAGACACAGATGCATCCTTGAAGAAGGCCTGATCCAAGTCTATTTTTTGTCCTTGGATGAAAATACTGTCCAGACAGCCCTCCATGTAATCAGATCCACTGTGATCAACACCTCTTCCTAAAAAAAAGTGAGTTGAAATGAGCACCATAATTAAAATCTCAACCAAAATCAAATACAATTATTATTTTTTTATGTTGACATGTTTCAATATTTATAATATTATATCATGGATATTAATAATCCATTATCAACTTTGACAGAGGTTAAATTTAGCAGGGGTGATATTGACAAAATACCAGAACTCACCTGGTGCTCCACCAAAAGCAAGAAGCAATCCTGTATTCCACTGGGTCAAAATACTACTATAGTCACCCTCAACCTGAAGATTTGCTAAATTACTTGAAGTTGTTTTTGTTTGAAAGGCCACAAAAGTTTTTTTTATTATTATGTCAATGCTGGTGAAGTCCATATTAACATCCTGAAGTGTGGAAGTGGGTTCTTTGAAAATAACCATCTGGAACAGGAAAAAGGAGGCTCATATAGAAAGACTCATACTAAGCTCTTAGCAGGCATTTTTAGATAAAAGAGGAAACATGCACAAAACAAAAATGTGCTCTGCCAGATTTTTAAGGCAGCTGTGACACACTGGGACTGTCTAAAATCTTTAGTTTGACCTGAATCAGACTGGAGCCACTAAAATTGTGCTGATTAGGTGTGTGGGGGATTATGGCTTCTCTATGTCTACACAAACAGGGTTGTGTGTGTGTGTGTCTGTGTGTGTGTGTGTGTTGGTATCAATGATAAGTCTAGTATCAAGATTAGTGATGTTCAAAAAATTGGTTTGTGTCGAATCAACAAATAAATGAATCAAATACACCAGTTAATAAACAGCCACATCTGTCTCTTACCCCAGAGTCTGTGTCCTTTGCCACACTCAAGATTGGTGAAGGCAGCTGATGTGACTGTAAGGAGAGCATCGTCCCATTCCATTTCTTTGAAACATTAATATTTATGATGATCTTCTCCTCCTGTGGATGAACCCCGAGAAGTTCTGTTTTGCAGAACTTTCAGTGAGTTAATATGCAAAGACATACAGTTGCTTATAGCACAACACCACAACACCGCTTATATTGTTTTGGAAGTGGTTCTAAATAATCTCTGTTTTTCCCTGAAAACATTGTAAAACTATATTTAAGCCAATTGTACATAAAGCATTGTAACCACAAGCATTTAAAATTATTAATATTAAGCTACCTAATATTACTTAGTGTGATAATAATGATATACATTATACCTTCATAATAAAGCCTTACAGCTTGATGTACAGTGGTGACGAAGACACTAAATGCAATCTTAAGGAAGCACTAGGCAACACCAGATGCTAGTTGTATTGCGTCATAGTGGCTATGACAATTGAATGAAGGCTCCCCCGGCCCTCTTTAGAACTTCTTTGCATAGAAACACCATTTGCAGATTTTTGACAGGAAACCAGTGTCATACAAAACCAAAACGGAATAAAACCAAAATCTTATATTACCTTGACAGTCAACATAATTCTATGAAAATGATTATTGCAGGTTCCTATGCTTTGGTTTGCAAAGAATGCAGATTTAAACTAAAACTTTTTATGTCGTAAACACCTTTGCACCTTACTATTGTTCAGATACCCACTGGAATTAGTAGGCAAAAGGGGTAACACCATGCTGGTACACAACAGTTTCTGGTTTATTACCGGTAAATGCAAGACAAGTCAGTGGAGAGTCCTGTATGGAGTTACACCTAAAGCCAAGAAGTTCATGGTTCTGTGTGGTCCTGTGCTGAGCCTATGTGGGGTCACACCAGTCATCATTTATTAACCTTAAAGCTAGGTGATTGACTGGGTAATATGCAGTATCAGTAATATAATTATGTGGTATTTCCTAGACATGGATTTTGTTTTGTAATATTTACTTACAGTACATGGCGTTTTTCACCAGACTGTCATAATTAGGATTAGTATAGGATTAGTTCGGTTTTTAACACTTAACACCCCTTTCATGGCTTGTCTAAAATGCAAGTGATGGTTGACAATGAAATTTTGACAACTGGTCCTGACTCGACTATTTGGGACATTTAAAATCACCTCTGTCTGTTTTAGATCTGTCGGACTATCGGTCCTTAAAACAACCCTAAACATTAGTTTGATTAGTAAAATATGTGCAACTCACCGAATGGTTATTAGTGTTTGCTGATGTTCCAACACACATATTATTGTACAGCTTCTGTCATGTTTTATTTGTGGCGGAGTGATATCCAGAAACAAAGCATCTTCCAACATAAACAAATAGGATGTACAAAATGCCAAATAAAACACGACAGATGCTTTATTTCGCTACGATACTTGTATTGGAACATCAGCGAACACCACCACCACTTTGTGAGTTGCACATATTTTTTAAACAAATGTTTTTTTTAAGGACCGATAGACTGTGCCCATTGCTAGCCGTTCTGAAGCAGACAGAGGTGATTCTAAATTTCCCAAATAGTCGAGTCATGACCAATTGTCAAAATTTCTGTGTCAACCACTCTACTGCATTTTTGACTAGCCATGAAATGGGCTCAAGGTGTTAAAAACCAAACTATTAAGTTTGGGATCAACCGTCAACAGACCAAAGTAAAAAAGACCTTTGGTTCTTTTTTTTTGTCCTGTTTCTGTCTTGTGCCATTGCTGAATTAGATCTTACCAGAGGTGTTGAAGATGGTGAGCCCAGTACCAGGGAAGTAGCTCCCTGGTTGAATGTTTGCAAAACAAGCCATAGACATCTTCCTTGGAGTGGCATCCCATTGAGTGTTGAGGTTCAGCCAGCGGCCCCCTTGAACACAGCCATCCAGCAAAGGATTGAACTGCAGAGGATTCAACATGCAGGAGCAGATTAGTGATGAGGACAGGCAATGAAAAGAGGATAAAGTTATAACATGAGAGGTAAATAAACCAGAGGATATTGAAAGTATAGAAGTAGGGATGCATTAAAATTATTTTAAGATTATATACATGATTAAACCATAAAAGAATTTGTACTACTAATGCTAAGTATACACAAATTAACTAAAATACAATATTGTTAAAATTGATTGATATATTCTGGTTTGGAGCATTTGAACATGGTACGCACTGGGACGAGCAGCTTTGTCTCGCTGACCAGAATGCCTCCGAGGGCTAAGCGGATGTATCCCTCCATCTGTGCCTTAGGCTCAATGGAGTGCAGGCCCAACACCAGCTCCCGTTGATCATCGACCTCCAGCACCACAAACCTTTCCTCGCTGCGCAGCTCAAGCTGTCAGGTAGCCCACAACATAAACACATGAACACAGTTGCAGATGTGACAAGAACAAGAGCACACACTGCAGCACAGAGATGCATTTGCTGAAGATTTACTGAAGCACCTTTCAGGAACTATCATTGGGTTCTATTAAGTTGATCTACATTAAATGTTATGAGCACTTTACTACTGTAGGCCTAGTAGAAACTACAAGCTACTTATTCAGGTACTGTTAAGGTAAGAAAATTATATATTATTATGGTCATATATCTGTTGCAGTACAAATTAGCATACAGAGCCTAACCAAATGTTTTAATAAATAATCAGATCCCACTGATACTGGCCTACCTTATGCCAAAGACCATCGTTTAGTTTGCGACCACCTGATACAGAGACCAACACATCTGATTTCCCAATTTGCATCTCTGGGACTCCATCTCGTAGTGAGAGAACAAACCAGTCATTGCCGTCCCTTGTGTCCCCATAGAACAGGACTCCCTCAGGATCAAAAGTCCGAAAAGAAAAGTGTGACGTGATGCTAACCAGGAAAGGAGACAGACATCGTTATTAATTACACCTTGCAAAAGAAAATACAGATGAGGACACAAGCTTTAGATTTATACTGCAGAAACAGACTAACCTTCGGATTTGAGAAAGTGGTGCAGATAGGCTCATGCACGGAGTCCAGGTGCGTTCTCTGTTACCAAGATTGATGAGCCCTCCAGCATCAGTCTCTCCCCAATAAATATACAGGAAATAAAATAATCAAACAATCTTGACTGCAATTTTAACCTCAAGGTCATACATGAACCACCACCATCAGCCTTGTGTTTCAGTGTTTCTGGTCAGGATTTAGGCATACATTGAATCACATCTTGATAAAAGATGTTTCAGAGTGCCGTGAAATGATAACTTACCTTTTCCGTCGCTGCATCAGCGGCAAGCCTTCCTGGAATAAATAAACTCAAGAAGGCTGTCACCCCTAAAATCACCCTAGTGATTCCCATTTTAAAAAATGTTACGTTGTCCTCGTGTGTAGACCCTAGAGATGTCCAGCTGGTCACAAACCGACCTCTCAGTGGCCTCTGTCTATTGCACTGGTGTCCAGTTCCCTTGGCCTCACTTTCACTAAGAGAGACAAATATGGCAGGGTCAGAAGCCAGGTGTTTTTTTTTATTATTTGCTTACTGGTCTTTGTGTGAGAAAGGTTGAGGCCAGAGAGAAAATGAGTAGGAGTATTTTTTTTCCTTACACGTACAACTGTAGTCTGCATTGATAGCTATTAGTCATTTAGTTGCTTTTAAAATATACAACATGTCTGGTTTAAGTGTAATTTTCAGACGTTCAGAATTACAGTAGAACTAAAAATACTATGCAGACAGACATAACTGCACTGTAACCTAGTGCTGAACTTTCCCTGAGGGATAAGCTGACAAGAGTATTTGCTAACCAGATGACCTTTGCAAAATGTTTGATGTCTGTTTGCTCATCCCAGTGAAACCTTGAAAGCTTTGAGGCAGGATTGTGCCCGTTGTGTGTGTGTGTGTGTGTTGTTGCTTGCGTAGGTGTAAAGAGGATCTTTACCCGTCTGCCACAGCTGGCACTAAGGCATGTTTAAGCTGTTTACATGACCTTTGACACAATCTCTTCATTTTTTTCCTATAATTGTATCTGTACTGCAAATAAGCAAAGTGCATGAAAAACTGCAACGTCCAGCATGGCCACACATACTTCATTCAACAGAAAATGCCTGTGATTTATGTATGGTTAATTCATACCACCCTCTAGTGGAAGGGAGGACATGGTACAAGGACTGCATTTCTCAGTACTTCCAGGAAGCCAGAGGCCAACCCAACTCGTTGTTTATCAACCCTTCACGTTTCCAAAGCTAAATCAACTCAAGTCAGTGTGCACTGAGATGATTTTACAAGTTTTAAAAATCTTTTTAAAAATGTATTGTTTCACCTGAGAAGAACACAGAAAAGAATCTACATTTTGCCCTCTCAGCTAAACACAAGTAGATGCATTTGTGTTATGTGTGTGTTTAGGCGTGTCAAAATGTGAAAAAATATGTTACTTGCTTTGCTTGACAGCTCAGTCTTCAGCTGCTCAACAGGCCCTCTAGGAAGCTTTTTTGCAAGACTGGCAAAAAAGTAGATGAATTAGTCTCATTGCAGCATGATAGCTTTAGATTGCTGGTGTTTGGAATAACAGGATAATTGTTAAAATGATTTTCTATTATTTAATAATATGTGTGTTTTTCCTTTTAAATAGTTTCCTGAATCTCTGCAAAGAAATAAAATCCCATTTTTGTGTTGGGTCATCAGGTTAATACTTTATTCATATGATTGTAGCATGGAGACAGAGAAATAGATTGGGAGAGACAGAACGAGAAGTCGAGGAGAAAAACAAATGAAAGAAGTAATATTAAAAAAATAAAGTTGTGGACTTGTTTGGGTGTTTCATGGCTACAAGCCTTTGCATTAAATAATAACACAAAGCCATCAAAAAAACACATACTTTTAAAGCCCTACAGTGCAGGCTTCTAAACCTATGGCACAGTATCACGTTAACATGTATACGAAACCAGACAACTTAACCACACTCATCTAACTATAGTCAACCTCTGTGTGTTGAGAGTGTCGGCACTCTTGTTTGATATTTCAAGTTTCCCCCCATTTTACCCTGCAGTGGGTCCGGGGGCGTCATCACCAGAACAAGACGTAAAAAGAATCAGTAAAGCACAGACTACCATATCACAAAATCCAGTTCTAACTTTTAAACTGGCAGGCTCTCGTTTATCAGATAAGTATGAAAGTGTGGCATGGGAGTGATTTCAGAATATACTCTGGAAAAAAAATGGACTGATGGTACATGTTTATGTGTTACTTTTCTGTATCTGTTTTCGTTGCATTGTTTGTTTATCACATAAGAGTAAAGGGATTGAGGGAAGGTAGAAGGGCCTTTTCAGATCAAAGCTAAATAAATCAGGGCCTACTAAAAACAGGGCAAAGGCCATAGGGATATAGTGATTGTTTTGTTTTGTTTTTCTTTTATATTCTGTGCATACTCTCTCTCCCTCTCACACACACACACACTCTCTCACTTTCTCTCTCGCGCTCTCTCTCTCACACACACTCACACACACACACACACACACACACACACATACAAAAAAAGGCTTGTAACCACACCCAAGCAAACCCACATCGGCCTCTACAATTGGTCAGGCTGTGCTTTGTACCCTCTGGAAACGAACAGTGTTGCGGTTTCATCGCTCGCTTTCAAACACACTCACACTTCAAAGGCAAGCTGTAAAATGTTTTGGAAATGGCCAGGAGGAGGCAGGAAGAGGGTTTTAGGGCAGTAGAAGTGCTGGTGGGGAGAAGGATGGATGGAGGAAGGGAGTGGTGGAGAGGGGAGGAAGAGGGGGCGGTGTGGATTTGGACAGCTTCCATACTGATTCAAACAAAAAAGGTGGCAGCTGTTCTCTCTTTTTGGTATTTAGATTGTAAATTTTAAGTGAAAATCTGAGGGTGGGCAATATAGATGTGGTGCGATAAAAAAGAGGAAGTTGTTTGTAGTTAGGGGAAGAAGAGCTGAGAGACTGTGTTTACAGTAGCAGTGGAGATGCTGTAGTTGTGTTGCTCATGCGTTGTGAATAATGAACCCAAGTTTCTTGTCATGTTGCTAAGACTACAGTATATATACCAAGACTTCATAACGGTTCATTACATGTTTTTTTTTTCAAGTCAAAAAACAGATTCTATTCCATCTACCATAGTGTTCTCTCTTATGTTCAGCAACCTCATGACTAAAATTACATTCATATTTATGTATACTCAAAAACCCTTTTTGCAGAATCCTTGTCTTTCTACAAAAAAAGGGGTTACAAATGAAACAAAACAAATTATCTTGTATAAAAATCACAGAGAGATATACATAACAGAAAAAAAATCAGAGCAGGCTTCTAGGGGGAACTCCAGTACAATGGACTCTCAGCCCAGCCCCTACTGAGACACTGTCAGGATCGACTGACGTCATCCCTGTTGTCCCCGTCATGGTGCAGCAGGGGGGAAAAGAGGAGCTGCTAGCGGCTAACGGAAGCACAGTCTGGGACATGGCAGAATTTTCTAGAACATCTCTGCCAAATACAGACTGGTCGGATTAGACTTTAAGGAGTTCTCCCTTTTAGCCCTAAATAAAGTGGGGAAAGTGGGAGAGTAGGTCCTTTTCTTTTTGTCACATTTTCTTTTTATCTTTTTTGGGGGGGGGATTTTCAGGAAAACTTAATGAACCTATAAAAGGTACATTTATCTGTCCATCTTTTTGACTATTCAGTTCATCCTCCCTCTTTTCCTTTGCCTACAGTATAAATGCTCTCAGACCCAGCCAAGTTAAAAAGAGTGTGTCTTTGGTTAGACACCAGGGGGAGCAGAGGGACGAAAGGCCACTAACTACTGTATAAGGTCGATATTGTTCAGGCTAATTACTTATGCTGCAAAAATCCACAGAAACGAGATGAATAGTTGGAGGACTGGAAGTTCCGGAACCAGCTAGTCTAACGGCTCTTGATTATTGGCCAGTTTTGTACAGAATAATATGTCCAACACAGTGAAGTCTGAAGCCACTCACTGTTTTTCTGCAACCTGTTAGTAAATGTGAAGATATATTGATCCAGATTGTTTATTTTGTGTTTTACAAAAAGGCCTCAGTCAACATAGGCCTGTGTCCCCTGGCCACCGAGGTTTTTGTTAGTTTTTTTTAGAGGCATCAGTTATTGACAATCAGGCACAGACATCATTTCAGCCTTCAATTGCTTCATTAAAAGCCTGACAGTGGAAGGGTACCATCTAATGTATACACTTAATAAGACCTACAAGAGGCAAATCCATCTAGCATAGGAATGATATGGCGTGCATACCTCAGATCTCTATGGAACGGATCAAGACCTACATTGCTGAGAATAGCCACATATGTTAATAGAGACACACACACACACACACACACACACACACACACATGCAAATCTATACACACAGAGGCACGCGTGAATACACTCATGCGCTCATGCGCATATACTCACTCATACACTCACTCACAGGGATAGCCACATCCACTCATCATAGTTTTGCTATCTGACCCATTTATGCTGAATGAAATAACCAGCTGATCTCTTTCCTTTTCTAATTCATTTAGCCTCCATTTGAGGTCTTATGTCATTATTATTATTCAGTATATCAATATTATTATAATTATTCGGCTACAGTGGGAAGCATACTGAACTAAACTTTCGCAAAACACACACCCTGTTAGCTGTTATATTCTTATTATATCATAGTTATTAACAGAAGGAGTCCAAAAAGACAAACAATCAAGCTCTACAGTTACTACAGAAGGATGTGACCAAAGGTGTGGTGTGCAGGAGGCACATCTGACCAGAAGGAGAGAGGAAGGGAGGAAGAGCAGACCAGTCTGTCTTTTCCTTGTCATTGCCCTTCCACAAAAGACCTATTCGTCCCTTTACCCCCTTTTTCTGAAGTTTCCTAGGTCTCTCATAACTACTTTTACAAAAAAGAGAGTGCTGTTAGTTTTACCAAAGAGCAACAAAATAACAAAGCAAAAAACAACAAAACACAACAAAAAAGTCCTCTGCCAAAAGGCCTGGTCTTCTGGTTTTATTTCTTTAAATATTCCTTTAGAGATGCAGACTCTAGAATGTTCTCCTAGGGGTTAGAGCTGTCCCTCTTTTTTCCACTGGCACTGTTGCCACCATACAAGCTGGGGTTTGCCACCAAGGTGTGTGGTGCAATGCCTGCGTAAGGGGCAGTTGCTGCAGCGTAGTTGAAGAGAGCAGGCAGAAAGGGTAGGGGCTCAGCCTTATCCCCAGATGCTCCCATCATGTTCAAGGCCATCGGAAGGGTGGCAAGATTGTAGGGATAGGCTAGCAGCTGTGGGGCACACAGCAAAGGATATGGGTCACGGTAGAAGGGCAGTTTGGCCAAATCTCCAGGGGGAACCATCTTGCCCAGTGTTGCGAAGGGAAGGGGGCTGGCAGGGTAAGTCATTAGAAGGTTGTCCTCTTGCTTTTTCCCAGTGCGAAAGCCTGCAGGCACAACCAAGGGCAGAGGAAAATCCTGGGAAGGATAGCCCCTGTTCTCCCTTTGGGGGTCAACGTGGATACTAGAGGGAGTACTCTCCCGTTTCTCCTCGGACACCCTGGGTAGCAGCAGAGCATGGGCAGAAGGACGCTCGCTACCCCCTGCCGAACTAGTTGGCAACATTAACCCTTGCCGGCTGAGCCGACGTGACTGCTGCGCTCCGTGTCTTGCTCTAGTCAGATCTGCGTTGCTCGGGGAGTGCCGTGGTGACTTTGAATGTCTATGCAAAACATTGCCTGTAGTGGTTTGAACAACAGAGCATTTTGGAGAGAGTGTCGGGCTCACTGGCTCCTCTTTGGGTACCAGTAAAGTCATCTCCTGCTCCCTGTGATGTTGTTCCATCTGGAAGTTGTGAATCCCAGCAGTCTGTTGCAACCTTTCTCTCTCTCTCTCCCTTTCCCTCTCATTCTCTCTTTCTCTTTCCCTCTCTTTCTCCCTCTCCCTCTCCCTCTCCCTCTCCCTAGCCAGGATGGTTGGCATGCTAAGGTCCTGTGCTTCATTGTCGCAGGGGCTGCAGGACAAGGAAGGGACCCTGAGATCCTGAGCCTCTTGTGAATCATTAAAAAGCATAAGAGGTCCTCTTTTACCCTGTTTTCCTATATCTAAGGAGCTCTCATACTCTACATTTGCCAGCCTCTTGGGCTCTGTTGTCAGGGACAAGGCTAAAGCGCTGCCGGCTTTTACCTGGGACTTTGTTGGCATGACAGAATAGCAACTATTTGGTCGCTCTGTCAGTCTCTGTACAGGACTGCCTTTACTTTGATCAAAGGCATCAAGACTTTTCTTTTCAGGTGTTCTGTAGTCTAAACATTCTGCTCCATTTAGAACTAAAACACTGTGCAGATTGGGCGATGACAAAAACCTATGGCCATCTGTTGTAGGGCTGGGGAGGTTGTCTGGAATGGCTGGCTTTGTACACTGTGAAATTGGAGGGGGGGTTTGTACACTCTGTGGTGGGCTATGTAATGGGTAATGGGTGGGGCTTCTGTTTATGGCCACTGTCGCTGGGACGTCAGAGGCCTCTGACATTTGGTTGTCTGCTTGGGCTTCACAAGGTTGGCTCAGACTAGATGGTGCAACACACTCAGCGAACACCTGCTTCTGCTCTTGTCTTGTTGTTAATGTAGTGTAGTTGATTACTGGCGTTGACTGCAAGTGGTTGCTGTTCGTCTCCTGTGGCCCACTCTGAGACCGATCCACTAGTTTTGAGCCCATGCCAGGCATGCTCGGTTGGGCCTCTGCTGCCAGAGCTGGGCTGCTTAACTCGTGCCTCCTAAGGTGGCGACTCAGTGCTGTGGCTGTTTTGCACACCTTGTTACAATGCGAACAGATGTTCCTTATGAAAGGTTTCCTGCTTTCTTGAACTGGACAATTGCTCTCTGTGATGTCCCTGGCCAGGTCACTGTCGGCCTCTGTCTCCATTGCCTCATGTCTGTCCGCTGAAGGCAACACAGAGAAAGCAGGGTTGCTTTTGGGACAGGGTTTGGGGTGTTGGCCCTTCTGATGCTCCTCCAGCTTAGACTGGGAATGAAACGAAGCCTGACACAACATGCACACAAACTCCATCAAATGCGTCAGTTCGTGCTTGTCCCGCTTTCGGGTGCTTGAAAACCACCGACCACAGGTGCCACACTCTGCAGCCTGGCTTCCTACTGACCAGTTCTGTTCCTCCCTTTCTGTGGACAATGGCTTTGGGGCTTCCAAGAAAGAATTTGAGTTGGGGTAAGGCAAATCAAGTTTCGGCTGGCTTTGTTCTTCTCCAGCAGTGTTTTTGTCCTCTTTCAAAGGAGCAGGTGTGTCTCCATTGTTTACAACTGTCTCGAACTTGTGGTGCATGATGTCACTCTCCTCTTCCTCTGTCTTAAGTGCTTGCTTATCCCCACAAACCCCATCCTCTTCCTGCTCTTCCTTCTCCTCATCCTCCTCATCCTCCTCTGCAACTTCACCCTCCTCCATCTCCCCTCGATTGTCTGCTTGATTTGCAAGTCTATCCCCTCTCTGCATCCGTCTCAGTGATCGCTTATAGTGCAGTTTGCGCTGCCAGCTCTTCACCTTCTGCACATGTGGGGCTTTGCGCTTAGGCTTGTAGGAGTAGTATGGTCTCCAAAGGTTGTCCTCACCATCCTGATCGCTCTCCTCCTCTCGCACCTCCTGACGGAAGTAATACTCCCTCACCTTGGTAACAGTTTTGGGGTTTTTCTTCCGGGGCTCTCCCTCTGCTTCCTCCCTGCTGGCGCTGCGGTGGGGGCGGTGTTTGTGGCGGTGGTGATGAGTGTGCCGTGGCTCTCGCTGCCCCTCAGCTGTGGAGACGTCGCCCTTTTTGGCTTTGCTGGCTGACAGGTCTTTGTCTCTCATTAGGTCTGTCTCTGAAATGCTGCGTTTGACGATGGCCTCCTCCCCAATACGCACAGTGATCTGGCATAGGGGTCCCGTACCCTTTGCCTCAGATGTGACCCTGTAGCTGGATGGCTTACTTGAGTGTGATTCATTTTTACCATGTGACTTGCGCACCTTGTGATGAGCTTTTATAGTCTGTGTATGTTTTCGCTCCGAGATGTCTGTGGGCGGTGAGGCACTACCCATCTCCCTGTGGGTGTCAGTGTACTCTTTTTGTGCATGTTTCTTTGATGACCGCTGGGTTTTTACCAGCGGCTGCCCACTAGGCAGTGGGGAGGAGGAGGAGGAGCTTTGTGTGCTGCCAGTTGAGATCTGATTACTGTGAACAATTACAGAAGATGAGACTGTTGTGCCGTGCACAATGACGGACGGCTTAGTATGCCCATAGGTGATGACTGACGAAGCAGCTGTGGTCGGACTGCAGTCCCCCTTGGGGGGTTTGAGTGCCCTGCTGCTGCCACCAGTCGGCCCCAGTTGAGGAATATTTTTCTCTGTCTCACTCAGTGGCATGCCTGTCTGGGCAGCAGCCAGCTTGGCTATTTCGTCCTGATCCAGACTCAAGCTGAGGGGGAATGCATCTGGGTCAGCCTTCAGGCCAGTTGGGTGAGCATCAGCTAGGAGGGCCTGCAGTTCTCCCGCACCCAGGTTAGCCGGCAGCGCACAATCCAAAGACAGGGAATCAGGGGGTAGCAATAGGCCTTCTGCCATTGTGTGGCTGTAGGTTTTATAGGGTCTTTTCTGGGAGCGCATGGGTAGCAGACGGTACAGTTTGAGGGCATTAACTTTCTGTTTATAGCCTCCATTTGCTGTTTTCTCACTGGAGATTAAGCTGGGACTGATGCCATGGGAGGCCTTCTGGTGGGTCTTGAGGTTGTAGTAGGTGGGGAAGGCCTCCCAGCAGAAGATGCACTGGTAACGCCGTTCCCCTGTGTGCCAGACCTCGTGCTTGGTGCGGTATTCCGCCAGGGCAAAGACTTTGTCACAGAAATGGCAGGGGTACTTGCGCCGCCAGGAGTGGACGTTGGAATGCCGCTTGAGGCTGGACAGGGTCATGTAAGAACGCTCGCACACAGTGCAAAAGTAGATGATGTGGCCATCCACAACCTTGACAAAGTGATCATCCTCATTGATCAACCCCTCGCCATGAGCAAAAGAGAGCCGGTGGCGTCCCAGAAGGCCACGTCCTTTCTTCATTGGCCGGCCAGCTCCAGTCATGTGACCTGGCTCAGCTGACTCACCCGTCTCGCCCTCCACTCCCCCCACCATTTCTCCCCCTGCTTCCCCCTCTCCTGCCTCATCGAGGGGCTCCTGTTTGGGCTGGATGGGGAGAGCTGGCAAGGCCTGCTTGCACAATGCCTCATGGGACTGTAGTCTTTTGTTATGGATGAAGGCTTTGCCACAGTGGCGGCAGCTGAGGGCTCGGCTGCCACGGTGCAGCCTCATGTGGACGGTGAGGGAGGAGGCTGTGCTGAAAAGGCGGTGGCACACCCCGCACAGAAGCTCCGGCTTCAGGATCTCCTGGGAGGCATCACCAGGCAAAGAGGGGGCAGCAGGCGGAGCGGAGGGAAGAGTAGTAGGAGGAGAAGGGGGAGGGGGGCTAAGGGAGAGGGATGGAGGAGACGAAGGGGGGTCGACTAACTGGCTGGGAGTCAGCTCCCTCCGTGGGGTTTCTCCATTGGCCTGTTTGCCTTTGGAGCTATGGTCTGTCCTCCTCTCCGACTCCTTCCCCCCCTGGCCCTGGAAGGTCTTGGTGCTCAGTTTGAAAAGGATATGTGCTGTCTCTGTCGTTGAGTGCTCTGGGTTAGTGCCATGTGGGAGGCTTCCCCCGGAGGCGTCCCCTGAATAGGCCTCCACTGGTCCAGGGGGGGGCCTCTGAAAATGGGGATCAAGACCAGCTGCAGGAAAGGGTGGAGTGGATTTAGAGTTCTTCCTGATTGATGCAGTGAGATCAATGGGAGAGGAAGAGGAGGAGGAGGATGACGAGAAAGACTCAGGGAGCAGAGGAGCAACTGGCAAGTTGTTGGATTTTATTGGCATGCGGGGCAGCTGCTTGTCCATGGGGCAATCCATTTTCCTCATACCCTCTGCTGCAAGGCTTGTCTCGTGCCCTGTAACAGAGGTCGGGGAGAGCGGAATAGGGCAGTGGTTTTGTGCCACAGGGACTGGCAATCCTGCACTGAGCGGAAAGCGGAGAGATATTTTTGTCGTTTGGCCGACATCTGCCCGGCCACTGTCCTCCCCCATCCTATTCCCTTTGACTTTTTTGCTCTTCATCTGCTCACTCCCCTCCCCAGGCCCCAGTCTGACAAGGCCGAAAGGCACCACAAGGCCACAGTTGGCCACCTCGGAGGGATGCCTGACAACTCCGGGGTCCTGTTGGGAGGCAGGGGACACGTAGTTGTACTCTCCAAACCAGATGCAGGAGGGCTCCAACGGCCTCTATGTCCTTGGAGTAGTAGTGAAGGAAGGGGGTGTACCCAAGTGCGCCCTGATGGCAAGGGAAGACGATTAACAGCAGAGTTGTCCGCTGCTTGGATGCTCCAAAAGGCGTGGAAGTTGGCGTTGGTGTTGTTGTCAGCAGCGCCAAGTATGACGTCAAAAAGCTGGCCGAGGTAGTCCAGGTGCCCCTGATTCAGTACAGAGAAGAGGCTGCTGGCGTGATGAGGGTCCCATAACACCACCTGGGACACCATGGCACTACCTCTAAACCTGAAAAGGTTGAGAAGATAAACAGATTAGTGTGGGCCAAGAAAAACACAGAAACAGAAAATGCCTCAAGGTCATGTTAGGAAGGCATTTGAGCCTTGCAGTGACAGTGACTGTGATCTGAACGCGTTGTGCTGGCAAATTCACTGCCTGTAATTGAAAACAGGGCACAAGACTGTGCTGAAATAGACAGAGCATAAAATAAAGAAAAGATCTATGCTAATCACACACAGGCACCGGCTCTGTTGGGGCATCGGGTGAGGGGCAGAGAGAGGGGAAAGCTACTCTATCCAAGAAGGGTGTTTGCATTTTAGCATAGCTAAACCTGCATTAGGAAGCTGAAAAGTGCGACCTCGCACACAGCCACAACGCGCTTACTCGATTGTCATCTAGTGGAACACTGCTCCAATACAATCACAATATTCAAAAGCAGACACAAAAGTCCACTTGGTTAACAAATGAAGAAAACAGTATTTTTCATTTATATTCATTTATATATTCGGTCAGATTAAGGAAAAATTAGTTTGAAGTACCCACAACCTCTGGTGTTTGTATGTGGTAGGAGGAGGATTAGGTGTGTGGCGTTTGTGTGTATGCGTGTATGCCTGTGTGTGTATGTGTGGAAAGGGGAGGTTGTTTTTCCATCCTGTGCATCCGGTCGTCTCTGTCACAGTGAGGCCTGAGAGAATGAGCATTGATGCTTTCCATTACAACGGCGAGCGAGAATGTCACAGGCATTTGAGTTAGAATCACACACAACTTTAAAGCCCATGTAATGCCAAATTATTGTGATAATTTTTTCCAACTATGCATATTTTTAAAAAAAGTCAAATCAACCTGGGTTTATGGCACTAACGATGCAACTTCAGAAAAAAATCCCCAGTCATGCTTTTCTGCCTGCGTTTTCTGTGAGACACAGAGGCAGGCAGGCAAGCAGGCAGGCCTCTGTAAAATTCCACAAGCGGCCCTGAACACACAGAAACTAGGTCAGCACTGTTATTGCAGAGAAGAGAGGAGGGTGAGAGAGAGAGAGAGAGAGAGAGAGAGGGAGGGAGGACAAGTGAGGGAGTGAACACGCAAAAGAAGGAAAGAAGCAGAGAGAGGGAGAGCGAGGGAGTGAGTGAAAAAGGGCGAGAGAGAGACAGTCTCAAAACAGGAACACACAGATACACTGGCAGAACACACACACTTACACATGCAAAGGTTTTGCCTGTAAACAACCTCCTCAAGTCAGCAGGTTAGTCCCACTGATGTTGGGAAGCTAGCACTGTTAGGCAGAACAGGACACACAACATACATGTAGATGATCAGAGGCACAGCGACACATAAAGTCTTTCACAAGCCTGAACAAGTCTGTGTAATCATTTGAATCAAACCACTTTAATAGTCACCTGTGCGTCTGTGTGAACATGCGCACAATCAAAGAAGAAAAAAAGATCCACCCAATCAGCAGTAAGCTACCATATTGACACTGACACACTTCTGTTTGGAACCATGAGAGAGACAGGGGAAGAAAAGAGGCTGTTTACAAAGGTGCGGATATCCCAGACAAATTAGCAGGAAGTGCATGCTAATAAGTGAGCCGTCTGTGTGTGTGCCATGCTGCCCAGGCATATGGCGAGATTTACACTGGTCCTGTCACGCACCTGTTGTGATCTAAATGGCTGTCAGTTGGGGGAGATAACCAGACACGACGAGGGCTAAAAATGTCACGATTTCATCTGGTTGTTTGCGTCGCTGATGGGAAAATGCGTCTGCTGCCCACGCACTCATCTCCACGCCTTGTCTGTGTGCCTGTGTATGTGTGTGTGTGTGTGTGTCTGTGACGCATATACTGCTTCTCTGCAAACAGTGCCCCACACAAGAGGCTGGCCAAGCGTGACAGGGGCTTCACTACCCCCCCTCCTTCCTCCCTTCAACCCACATACATGCTCCCCTCCCAATACAAAAAAATGCCTTCCTCCCCCAATCCTCCTCCTCCTGCTACTCAACAACCCTCCACACAAAACACCCGCACATGCACACACCCATCCATGGTGAATCCCGGTCCAGTACTCCCCTCTCCCCATCTCAAAGAATAAAATAAAGATGACTACATCTCTGGTCTGGTTTTCTACTTCTTGATCATTTAGATCATTATAGAGGAAGACAGGATTAAAAACAAAAAAAGTACAGAAATGAAAGTACGCAGAAGTAGAATTTTTGATACATCTTGGCCTTGTAATTTTTAGTGAGACAGGGGAAAAAGGGGGAAAACTATTAGTTTTGCAAAAAAATGGCCACTTTCCTTCTCAACAGCAGCAACACCAAAAAAAAGGAAAGAAAAAAAACACATGGCTGGAATCCAACCAAAACCAGGATCTTGCTCTCACAAGATATGTTGCACCTCACAACATACAATGTTCCAGTCATTCCCCAGCGATGTTTGAGGTGAAACGAGAGAGGCCCATGTGTGGGCATTCGCTTGGGGTTAACGGGCTAAAGTTTCATGCTGCCCCAACAACGGGGCTCTGCCAGGAGGGCTGGAGGAGCCGGGAAGGTGTGAGAGCGAGCCCCTGCCGGCTTCCATGTGGGCAGCCCAGGGCGCCCGTCTGGCCTGCCTTCAAGGGGTTGGGCTGCAGGAAGAAAAAGGAAAAAAAAGAAAAAGGTGGACGGGGATGGATGGAGGCTGGTCACTTATAAGATGCCTGAACTCTGTTCAACCCCCTGGACAGAGAACACGGCCGAAGCAAGGCCATGGAGCCAGCTGGGGACCTGGGAAGGGGGAAAAACGGAAAGAGGGAACGAGAGAGTTGGACTGGGGAGATGTGAAGATAGGACAGTGGACATAAAGTAGTTGTAGTTGCGTAGTTGAAGCTAAATTTGTGTGTGTGTGTATGAGTGCGCACGCATATGAAAGAGGGGAGGCTTTACATCATGGTATTTTCAAACACCACTCCTTCATGTATAGATTTCATTGTTTCTGTGTCTCTCTGAACATAGGCATATGTGCGTGCCATTTTCCTCTGGCGAATCTGCGGTAATGCAGCAATTTTGCATGCCAGTCTGTGCTCCAGTAAATCCCCACACACCCCCACCCCCATGTAAAATGTGCCGCTTTCCATGGTCTGTTAGGTTTCACCCCAGCAAGTAATTCCCATAATTCTGTCGTGGTAATGGAATCATGGGAAGAGTCTGCGAGAGGGTAGGACACAGAGGAGGACCGAAAAGAGGAAAGGAAAGTCTCCAAGAAACACGGGAATGCTATCCCATTGGTGACCCCACTGGAAGCAATTTCCCCCGAAGCCATTTCCAAGGTGGCTTTGGCAACCTAGCCTTAGGGAATTAGCACTGTGGCCTCACTGGATGGCACAGAATGCAGTCACAGTTTTATAGATGAGAACTGGCCAATGCATCTGGTCAGACTTTTTCGCCATGCCTCAACTATGGCAGATGGCACATGGAAGAAAACTAACACCTGTGTGGGATAGCGGTGAAGGACTAATGGGGCTGAGTGAAACTACTATGAAGAAAAAAACACGCCGCTTCATTCTCTACGACCAGCCTCACCGTGGGATGACCTCTGACCCCTTTTCAGTGGCAGGCATCATTTAGGCTCATTTTCTCTCGTAGCTCACCACAGCAGGCGAGAGGAATATTTGGTGAAGCAGTTTTTTCTTCTTCTGAGAAACCTGATTATGGAATAGAGAGGAGGTAGAGACGCAAGTGCAAGGGGCCAAGGAAATAGCAATAAGGCTGTGTGACGTCAGTTCACCTTCCACACACACACACACACACACCACCCCCCATCTCCCAACAAGCCTAACCAAAAGAAAAACTTAACATAACATTGCAATGATACTGAAGCCTCTGAAGAAACGATAAAACCCTGAAAAAAGGTCCCGCTCCTAAGACAGTGGAGCCCCATGAAACCAGTATGCTCAGGTCTGACGCGGAACCTGTCACTGTCTGATTGTGATGATAAGTTGATTGAAAATGACCCGTTTCAGGCTGAGCAAAACAAAAAAAAAGAAAAGGTTCCCCCAGAATATAAAGCCCACGTCATTTCTAATGTCTCCCATGACGTGCGCCACATCTCGATCCAGAGTGGCTCAAATCAGCGTGGGGGTGTTCGCATTTAAAAAAAAAAAAAAAAGAATGACAAAGAAGTTTATGCGTATTTCGACAGAATTACTGTGCGAGTCATCGGCCTTGAAAAAAGAACTGCGTGATTCGCCAGCGAGACAGGAGAGGATAAGGGAGACAGGCCTTCATTAGCACATACACACGCACACACACACACACACACAGCCACATACACGCATAAGCTTCTACACACGCACTAAACACACATACATATACATACACACACACCTACTAACAAAAACAACAACAACAGCAGCACTTCAGTGATAGGATAAGCAAGATACCTAGCAGGGAAAGAGAGAAGACAACCAAATCTGCCAACAGCTCCCTCTTCTCACTCTCTTTCTCGGCTAGGCAAGCACACAACGAGACAACGTACCTCGGAAAACCTCCTGCTGCATCTCGGCTGCGATGTGTTCTCTCTCTCTCTCTCTCTCCCCCTCTCTCTCGCTCTCCCTCTCTCTCTTTCGCTCTCTTGCTCGCCCTTTTTCTGTGTGCGCCTGTCTGCGTATGTGTGTGTGTGCGTGTGTGTGTGAGAGAGAGGGAGCGAGAGAGTGCACAGGGAGAAACATGCACGCACACACACACACAGTGTGTAGAGACAGAGGGCAGGAACGACTCTCACACTCTGACTCTCTCTCCCTCTGTCCCCCCTCCTCTTTCCCCTTCTCTCTCTCGCGTTGCCTCTCGCCTGCTCTCGTCTCGCTCTCTCCCTCTATCGCCTGCTCCTGCTCGCTCTCCCTCTTTCTCACTTCGGTGTGCCGCTGACACATGATTCTGGGTGCTTTTTTCTACTTTTTTTCCAGCAAGAGATTTTTTTTTCATCAATGACCAACACCCCCCCCCCCACCCCCACCCCACCAAAAAAAATCCCCCCTTACCGCCCTCACCCAACTCTTTTCTGATTCCAATCCTCTTTTTATTTGGAAGTATTGTTCTTCACACACACACACACACACACAGTCTGTCTCACACACATACACGCACATGCTACTTTATATACACAAAGCCTGGCGATACAAGAGGAAAGAGAGGGAGTAGAAGGGAGCAAGGGAGAGAGGGAGGGAGGGAGGGAGGGAGAGCGAGAGGACGCCATTTAAGCAGTTTGTTACGAGCACTGCCAGTCCCCAAAATGGCTGAAAACAAACAGGAGCTGTGCCAACATAAAAAAAGCTTGGGCACTGGGAGACACAGCAAGAGCGAACAGATAAAGGTGGAGGGGAAGAGAGTGAATGAGAGGCAGACAGACAGACACATTGTGTGTGTGTGTGTGTGTACGTTTACCGCCAGACAATACCAGGGTGGAAGCACCACACTTTAAATAAGTGAAGTCGAAAGGAGGACAAGATCAAAGCGGTTTGGAGCAAGAGAAAGCGGCCAAGGGACACACAAGAGTTCTCTCCCCTGAGTGGTCACACTGACTCGAGCGTGGCCAAGCCTGGGCACAGTTCAAATGTGCTACAGATACGGATTGATGAGACCCCTGCCTCCGGCCTTGTATGGTGCTTGCATGGTGGCCCGCAGTCGCTGATGCCTGAGCCTATAGGTTAATGAAGCTGAGCCCCGCCATCCCTTGGTGGCATGACTAGGTGGCACAACTACACATGGCTCATGGACATTTCTTGGCACAGACCACAACTACTGAAGAGACACTAAGAGGACAGGAGAAAATGAGAAAGAGGGCAGAGAGAGAGACAGCGAGAGAAAGAGGAAGAGTGACCGTTGGAATATTCATAAGCCTTCTTTTTTCCCCTTTACTCCATTCTTTGTGCATTTCTGCCAACCCTCACCCTCCAAAGCAGTACCAGTGCCCCCCACCCATTTCACGTTCCTCTTATGCTCTCTCTCTCTTTTTCTCCCCGTCTTCCTCATTGTACACCAGCCCAGCAGACTTGTCTCCATGGGAACTGTGCCGGGATTGGGTGTTGTTCCCCTGACCTCGCTGGCTTTTTGGAGGAACTTTTCTTCCTCCCAATCCACTATTTCTCCAGAGAAGTGTGCAGGCGCCTTAGTCTTCAATCGGACATTCATCATATGGCCATGTAGCGTCTACACATGTTTGAATTGTCCCATAGACGATGCCAGACATGAAGTCTGTTTTCCAGAGAAAGTTTTCAGCAGTGTGTCAATCGATCTCAGCTCTCTGTCACAGGGTATACTGTACTGTACAGTAATGGAAAACCACATCAGCTAATAATTCCTTTCAAATTTTTGGTAAAAATCATTCAAACCCCCCCAGCATGTAACCTAAGAATGAGAAAGTGGTTTGACGAAATCCATCGTTTGGAGTTTTTAGCATTAGTTTTAGTTTCTATTATTCTGCTCTTTTCTTTCATTTTCATTCTCAGTAGACATGCATCATCCTAGACACTCTTGCACACTAGTGATCAAATTAGAGTTTTTTTCCCATTTTTTTTTTTTAACATGACATCTGGGTCAGCGGACACTTTGTGAGACAGTGGACTGCAGATTCACCGCAGCGTGAAAGAGGAAAGGACATGCAGGGCTGGTCAGCCCAGGCCTCCTGGTGTGTATCTGGGAAAACAAGTGAGGAGAGGAGGGAGAGGTGGGGTAGAACACGAGAAGAAGGGTGGCGTGTGGGGGTTGGTTACAAGATGAGGAGAGAAAGAGCCCAGAGGGGGGTCAGCAATCATGAAGGAGAAACAGGTATGGTTAACAGGGTTAACTTGGCCAATATGGACCCTTTCCACCATGACGGACATGGAGAACATGGTATCTGCTTTGTGATTGTTGCAGTAGAGTGTTGACCTAGCCATCTAGGCCACGTCACTTTCGTTAGACGACAGGTGTGTGTGACAAAACAACCACGGAATTGCAACCAGTGTTCGCTGGCTCTGACGGCCAACTATAGTGGGGTTTGCCAACAAGTGAGAGGAGAGGTCACACACTATAGTTGAACCCCCCCCCCCCACCCTCATATTTGACTATTCATTGTGTTGTTATGCACTAAGCCACAGCGAGAGTACATTTGAACATCAAATGGCGAAAAAGGGGAAAGGTGAAAAGAAGTCTGATGGCAAAAGTGGAGGGAAGCACATGAGCACATGACATGAGCGAAAGTGGAGGGAAGCAGAACAAGAACTGCAGAGAGAGAGGGAACATAGAAGGGATCGGTGGAAAATCATCTGGGAGGGGTGCCTGATAGGGGGGTGGTGGCAGTGCTGGTGTTGGTGGATGTGGGGAGGGGTGTCGGTGTAGTGGGGGGGGGTGTGGCATGAGGAGGAGGGGGTGTGGGTGGGGGGGGGGGGGGGGGGTCGTTTTTCCACTGCCAGGGAAAGAACGGCTAAATCAAATTAATTAGCTTCTTCATCTCCAGGCAGCTACTCAGGCATGCTGTACCGGGAGAGCCAGAGAGAAAGAAGAGAATGCGGGGGGGCTTGGGAGGGGTGGGGGTGGCTGAGGGCAGTGGTTGTGAATGCCCTGTTGTGTATGTGCGCCATTCAGTGGAACTGGGTGGTGGTGCATGTGTGGTGGTGGTGGAGTTAGGGGTGGTGTGTATCTGTTTGTGTGTGTGTGTGTATGTGTGGCTGGGTGAGTGGGTGGTGGGGGGCCTAATTGTCTGATAAGGGGGTGGATTGTTTTTGCTCTGTGGAACAGAGCCACACTCACTGGCAGGCATGGACCACGAAGGCCATGCAGCGTCCATGCATGTCGGCGTTATCTAAAGAGATTTGTTTAATTTAATTTCATTTTTTTCGCTGTCTGCATGATTGTGAGAACCACGCATTTCTTGTGCTTCCGCCTCAGCAATGGCTGCTGTGCCACCACTGCTACTGCTGCCGCCTCTGCCGGTGCCGCCATGCTAGTCGTTGTCGTCAACACCCCATCCGTGCCTTTCCCATCCTGTCTCTTTAAATAGAACCCACTTCAAGGCGGCGCACAAGGAGATGCATGGGCGGAAAATGGAATGAGCAGAAATGAGGAGGGAGGGAGGGAAAGAGACAGAGAGAGAGAGAGAGAGAGATGAAATAAGGGATTCTACATAGAAGGTACTGAAGAAGAAAGAGTGATAGACAGACAGTGTGAGGTGTTTTAAGAACAAAACAGAATGCATGAAATCTCAAAATTAAATCACTTTTTAGAACAAAAAAATGACATTATTAACAATGATGCAACAGGAGAGTAAGAGAATGAGACAGATGGTCAGATTCAATGGCATCAAGCCAAAGGAGAAACAACCCAGGAGAAAGCCGGACTGAAAAAGAAAAGTACAGCGTGGTGGGAGAGGGGACAACAGAATGTGCATGGACGGGTCGATGTGTGCATCTGAACGTGTGTGTGTGTGTGTGTGTGTGTGTGTGTGTGATGAAGCAAGGAAGACTGTGGATGGCCTGTGCCACTAGCAGGTAAGATCCAGCGCCAAAATACTGAATGAGGCAGTGCCTAAAAAGAAAGAACAAGTGGAGCACAAAAAAATGGGGAGGAAAGGAAGGGAGGGAGTGCGGCTATGGGGGATAGAAGTGAAAATGGGGGGAAATATAAGGGAAGGGCTCTCCATGGCACTGACCAAGCCCCGACTTGGCACTCTCCAAACAGACTGGAGATTAATACTAAGCCGATTGAAATGGGGAGGTGGAATCAACTGCAATTAATTTAGTACCCCAGCCCCCGCACCCGAAAAAGACTATGAACATCATGGACTGGACATTCTTTCTGTGCCATCTGATTGTGTCCACAAGTGTGTGTGTATGTATCATCTACTGATACACCTTTATGTTTGAGAACACACCGACATTACACTGCAAGTTATACTTAGAGAGACAAAACTACGTACTCAATTAATAAATTATATGAAGCCATTTTTCAAAGAGGGGAAATGCATAAATGTTGTGTAGACTTATAGAAATATATTTATATTAAATACAAATTTGAACATTTTTATAAGTACAAGCAAGACTTCAAAATACTCACTACAATGCAGAAGCTGAGCGAGTTGATCAATAAATCTCATGACAAAAACAGGCTCCATAGGAAAAATGGAGGCTTGCTGGAGGGCTGTCCAACTACTGCTGCAGAGGACGGCAACACCATCAAAACAAACAGCGGCGAGAACAGGACATTCTCTCCACTCCTAGCCCCGGAGCTGCCGGGATTCCTCTCAGCTTTAGGCCTCATTTGTTTTCCAGCAATCTCTCCGAGTAAGCTCCACCCCCTCTACTTCATATATGACTAAGGTGTACTGTATTTTAGAATGTCCCCCTCACCTTAATTAAAAACAAATGTTTTTTTTTGTCACTTTTGATTAGTTTAGTATAACCAACACCATGACCTGGCAGGTTTAAAAATATATATAGACATCAATAAGCTGCTTCTCTAGAATTTCTCACATGGATTGGGTTGTTTGTGTGTATTATACAGAAGATGCATAGAAACTGTATTTTCAGTAGCTCACTGTATGGAAAACCGCTTATTTTGATTTGGGTTATGTTTTTGTGTTATAAATATTATTATAAATGGATGACACAAACTTGTGGGGCACTTAAGTTCAGGCCAGAAAAAAAATACCAGTGACGTATGAGGCTAGAGCCTTGTGCGGCCATTTCAAAGAAATACTTCTGGAGCATGTTATGACTAACGACACGTAACTAGTTATACCAAGGTCAGTGCCATTACCATAAAAGCTTGGATGTCTGAAAGCAGAGCCCTAAGTTCAGAGGTCAAAAATAGCCTGGTGATAGACGGGACACAGGAAGTGTCTGAGCTAAGGGAGGAGTCATGGCCTAGTGCCTGTTTGTGAACAAAATACTTTCCCACCTAAATAGAACACAAGTGTAAAATTAAAAGCCTACCGAAAAACTCATGGCAGAAATGCTTTGCAGCAATTGGGCCTATATTCTGTGTTGGGCTTTCTAGGCTTCCTTTTCCCTCTACAACAGCACGTTCAAGGATTACCTGAAGACCCGAATGACACAGGATATGCATACCATTTCAACCAAGCAATACAAACTACTCTGATTCCTTTCTCTGTAGCACTTACCTTTCATTGAAAAGGTCCTTTTCTTCCAAAGCATCCAGGTCCTCAGAGCCAAGATGGAGTCCCGTGTTTCTATCCTGCTGCGCAGCAAGCTATGCAGCTGGCTTTCTCTCTGCTACTCTCTCCCCTTCTTCCTGGTTCGCTCTCGATTCTATGCTTCAGCCACCACCACCCCCACACCCACATCCCCTACGTGCCAGCTCACCGCCTGTCACACACAAGCAGGGAAACACCACCACCAAGAGCTCCAATGGTTAAATGAAGCCAAAAGTTGTGGTGCACACCGTTGTAATAATTTCACACTCTTTCAGGTTTATATTGTCAGGTAATTTGGCGCATCTTGAAACCAGTTTTGGGAAAAGAGGCAAAGATAGTAAGCACATCATTCTACCCTTTTATATGTATTATACTGTTCTTTGCACTGGGTGATGAAACACAAACAAAAATTGCCCACGAAAACATTGCTGAATTGTCACTACACAAAGACAATGAGGCCCTGGGGGGTTCTTAGAATAGCTTTAATGTGTATTAGGTTGTTAGCATACCACTTTTACACCAGAATTTAATAATGGTGCTTTGAGGCCATATTCTCACTGGCCAACACAAATGGTCATTTACATCATGTGCATATTTAAAAACACTGGTCAGTTGTCCCATACACCAGACCAAAGAGCATCTCTGTTCATGTTGGTGTAGAATCATCTATAACTTAAGCCTTTTAACAGGCCTTTTTAATAGTCAAATTCAAAGGCAGTAATTACTCAAGATGCACACAAAGGCCCATGTGGATTACCTCACAGGTAATTAACAAAAATAACTGGGCAACATGAGATGCAACTTTAAAATGAGCCCAAATGAAATTAGCCTTTTTTATAGTTAAAGTTAGTTACACAGAAGTTAAAGGTTATTAGTAAAATGAGAAAAATATCTTTCTTATTGTGTGATATTTCTGGCCAAACTTTTCAACTCCCTTATTTTTAATCTAGGTAACCAATTCCACAGGAGGACTTCAAGTCATTCAGCCGAGCAAATACTTTTACCACCACCAGGCACCTTTTAAAACCACCTTGGTGTTAACCATTGTTGGTCTCACTGGGGCAGTTTAACCACAAGACGGCGCAACAAATGGACTTGGTGTTATTGCGCAATAGTAAACTTATTGTGCACTACCATGAATCTCCACTGGGTGTAGGTAAGCGATCAGACAGTTCCAGTTGGCATGTTTACCTGTGAAGAAAACCGGCGTCATATTGGGCCAATGTTCTGTGAAATACTCGCCAAGGTATTATAATGAATAACCAGTTACCCTACACATGTGCCAGGTGTTGTTAGGGCTTCAATACGGAATTTGCATAACACATTTTTTTTTAAATAAAGGCCTGCTTGGCTACAATGTAATATTTCCAAAAACCCTTTCTGATAAATTTCTTATTCACATGTCCTAATTATTGGATCACCTGATGGGCTGACAAAATATTTAACCGAAACACACAAGACAAGGAGAATAATATTTAATTGACTTTTATTCATACTACAACATTTGCACATGACTAAATACTTGAGTAAACCCTAACATAGACAGGAGATGCGAGCACATCCAAGAATTCATGTCCAGCATTTAACATTTTAGTATAAACTAAGTATGTAGATGTACTCCAAACACAAGATGACGCGAGGAAAATGGTTAATTCGAAATACTGTCCATTACAGAGATCTCGAAAGAAAATAAACACGAATCTTGACATTAGCGGTAAATGTTTAGGCTATGCCATCGCTTTTACAAAATGAGCTTTTATGTGTGATGATATAGTTCGGAATAAACATGTCGTAGATCATGAAAATACAGCTCAATATTGATGCAGTTAAACTTATATCATACGTTAAACAAGCGATTCGCGAATTCGCTTTACTACCACAACATTGCTAATAAGCTATCGCTGGCCATCGTGCAGCCAAGAGTTACACAATCCAAAAGGCTCGTCCTCACAGTCAAGAACCCGCCCTACACGTCCATCGGAGTCTTTTCCACCAAGCCAGGCTAATAAGGCTCCATTTGTGTAACGTTAGCTGCAATCCTGAACTATCCCGCCATGTTGCCGGCTAACTTCAGGTTCAAAGTAACTGCTTGCTTCATTATTCGACTTTTCACTGTACTCGCTAACAACAGAGACGTTTTAATAGGAGCCAACAACCACATTTAACATTAACTATCAGGTATCAATGTGCAAACAAAAGGGTTCAAATCCATTGCTGTCTTCACCATAAATTATTACCGGTCCTGTACTCCAAAAAAAGGCTTAATAGGACATTTGACTTTCAGATCCAAGATGTGGTCGAATTGTTTATGGTGGTTTATCATAAGCACATTATATAATCACCCAGGTCAAAAATGAAACTGGAGGAAGCAAGCGAAAGCGGCGAACTAAGTTATCTTAGGACAAGGCTAGCAGTAGAAGGCAAGTTGCCATTCGAGTGGCTACCGCGGTAGCCCAAATTTACCGATTTCTGTTTTTTTTTTTTTAAATAAAATAAATAAAGCTACCTTCATAGTTAACATGAATCCGTCTTAATACGGCACTGGCTGTAGTAACTACGCTGCTGCGAGCTTTTCAGGCGTCACTTTACAAGATTAGCGTGCTAGTTAGCAATTTCCTCCGTTGAAGATGGCAGTTTGGTTATATTTTCACTCATAACATCCCCGTTATATCAAACAATACCCATAAGCGAATTGACATTTCACTGGCCAAAGTCTCTGATATTTAAAAAAAAAAATGGACTATGCTACACTGTGGTCCAGCATGCTAGAACAACGGACTGGGGCTGCCATATAAAGCGGCGACACTAACGTTAGCCAGCAAGGAGGAACTCTAAAACCGCTTATGATCTCTAAAGTTTGCAAGGTGAATAATTTACGTCACCCAGCGAGCAATCAATAATTTATATTCATTGGGTTTCTTGTCACAGGTGTAGTTACATACCCACTATAGGGTAACGTTCTTTTTAATTAACGTTTATTCTAAACGGTTTTCCTTAAACAGACAACGCTATCTATTGTTCACTTTAGCCAACACAACATACAACGATATTCCCAACTGGCGGCCATATTTCCACGCTGAACTGTAACCAACATTAACTTGACTTCAACCAAGACTATAGCAACCACGTTATAGCAGTTATCAATCACTATCTAGGATTAAACTAAATAAACAAAACAAATACAGAAAAATTACAACCATTACAAGTCCCAATACCTTCATGGCCATTGTAAAAGACGGGAACGTTAACCCGATGTTATCGCTATCGCTAACTGGCTAACTTTTCTGTTAGCATGTGTAGCTTCGAAGCAGCAGCAGCTTGACTCGCATCATTCGATGGAGACGGTAGCTAACGTGTAATCTACAATTACATTATTCAAAGTATTAACCCAGGTTATGTCTGCTAACCGAGAAAAACGAACATTAAAGAAATAGTTGACGTTAATGTTACCACATCTAACGTTGTGCCCCAACTGGCGTCCTATTTAAAACGTTGACGCTGACAATTCTGCGGCCTTCTTTCCTTATTGTTTTATCTCAATAATAAAGCTAACTTTAGATAATATATAAACATTTGAGGTCTTTGGAACAATTCATGTATCGCCACTATAGGTTCAAAATTGAAATGTATAATTTTAACCTCGACTACAAGAATAAGGCTTTCAAGGGACTTTCCAAACATGCATACCGCAGTCATATGCTCTTGTCCAGGTTAGGATTCCACTCGAGTCCGGGGACTTATCCACACTCCCGTGCAATTGCAAAACGTTAAAAAATAAACTTTCGACAAATTGACAGATAAAATGCGCATAGTAAAATTAAGCATCACTGTGAAATTTGAAATTGTAATAAAACGCATTTCTTTATAAAATGTCTTTCATTCTTCGATGTACTCGTTAGGCCCTGCGCGCGAGCTTCTTTTCCAAGAGTCGTAGCTGATCCAGAGCAAGACGAACGAGACAACACGGATTTTTTTTATTTTTGCTCAGAGCGAAAAATATAGTTCGGCAGGAATCGGTAATGTTCGGCAGTAAGGCGGGTCTAACGAAGTTCTTTACTTCACCCACCCTTCTTTAAAGCTATTGGCAATTTGGGATGTCTCGATAGATATTAATGAGCAAACGAACGAATTGCCTCTCGAAATACTGCATATTTATAACATTTCATCCTTACAGACACTGAAGCTCCACCTTTGGTGTATGTAAACCAATCATATTAATGTTCTTGGTTATATCACAGATTGTTATTATTTCTATTCGCGGAAGCAAAAACGTACTCCCCTATTGGCTATACGTGATTTTAAATTACTTATTCATGTAGTCTTCTTGAACAACCAATTACCGTTTTACTACAGAGCTTATGAGCCCGCCTTCTGACTGTTCAGCCCCTGCCGTGATGAGTGTGTAAACCTGTAGCGCAGCGTGCAGTCTATATAAAGCCGTGTGTGAGCCTTTCAGCTTCAGATGCGCTGAGGGCGCACTGGAGAGTAGTTCAGGAAAAGGGAGGGGAATAGCAGTTAGCCAGAGTAGTCAGAATAAAGTCTGAATAAACAGGCTCATTGTTGAACAAACAACGTGGGTCCTTGACAGACAGCCATCGGAGGCATTCCGGTCGCCATTGGGGACCAGGAGAGAGTCTTGGTGGCGTTTAAGCTGTTCCTTCTTTCAAAGCGGCGTGCCGGGGGAGGACGCGTCTCTTTGAATAGACAGGATGCACGGACCGCCCTCCAGCGACAGCGCATGCCCATTGCGCCTCATCAAGAGAGTGCAATTCGGCATCATCAGTCCAGATGAGCTTGTAGGTTTTGTCTTGGGGAGGGGGGATTGAATCTGTAATCTGTACTTCAGCATTTAATGTTAAAACCATACATATTTCCGACAGTTTATTATGTTGCAATTTCATAGTCAAACATAATGGATGTTCTGCAGTTAGCGTTGCTCCGTAGTTAGCCTAGCAAGTTAGCTAGCCAGCACGCTAACCCATGCTGATGGTAACTTGTGAGCGCATGTTTGAGGAAGTTGGGTCAAACTTCTGCACATACCTAAACGGCTACATAAATCAAATCCCATGTATGCCGAAAGTAAGAATGCAGACTGTTTCCACACGAGAATTTACATTTAACAATGATCAAGAGTGTTTCAGTTAGCTCTATAGCTAACTCAAATCAACATGCTTTGCTATGATGCTCTGCGGCCAGTGTCATTGTTAGAAGAAAGTTTTCAGTACCTGTAGACATAGTTCCTCAGTAATTTCCCTTTCTTTATTTAAGTCTTTAACCACTGATAATAAAAAAGTTACAATGATCATGAAGCTTTTTGCATGTCTTTGCACGTTTTTTTTTTTTTTTTAAGTTTAAGAATCCTTATGGCTAGGCTGATTTTCCCTAAATGATCACAAGTTTATCCCAACATTATCTTCTTCTTCATTGTAATAAAGGTGCAACGCACTCCCTAACATTTAGTAATGATTTCTAAATTTGTCCAACCGTTTTAGTGGCATATTGGCATTACACATTATTTTATGGTAAAAATGGGGTTTATGACCATTGTGTTTTTTAGAAAAGGATGTCTGTCACCGAAGGTGGCATCAAGTACTCAGAGACCACGGAGGGAGGCCGCCCTAAACTTGGTGGTCTTATGGATCCAAGACAGGGGGTCATAGAGCGAACAGGCCGGTGTCAAACATGTGCAGGTACTGCTTGTGAATTATAACATTTCTAATAGATTTATGAGTTTTACATTTATCCCAAAGGCTAACTTTTGAACCATGTCGTTATTGACCAGGCAACATGGCAGAGTGCCCCGGTCATTTTGGCCACATCGAGTTGGCGAAGCCGGTGTTTCACGTTGGTTTCATCACCAAAATCATTAAGGTCCTTCGATGTGTCTGTTTCTTCTGCTCCAAGCTTCTTGTGGATGCTGTAAGTAATGTTTTGTCTCCGTTTTCAAGGCAATACATTCTCACACTCTTAAATAACAATAAGTGCACAAGTACAGTAGGAATGCATCAGGCCATCTTTAAAAGGTCTACAGTGCAGTGAAGCCCATGCATATCATATTAGCCTCGAGAGGCCCATATCATTTAGCTTCTTGTTAACTTCCCCTAGCTACCCATCTCCATTCAAATTAAATCTATCACCTTCCACCAAAATATTTTCAGGGTCTTCACCCATCTACTTTAAAGTCATGTGTGCTTGTCTTCAGTGTTTCTCAGAGACACCACTTTACAGTGTCATGCACACGTCTCAGTCCCGACTTGTTTTCCATTCCTCTGTGGCGACATCTTTCTCCATCTTTATGAAACCCCTCACACATCTGTACTCTTTTGTACTCTTATTCATATTGATACACCAAGGTCTTGTACTGATGGTTGGGTTTTGCATTGTGGTAATAATAATAATGTCATCATCCCTACAGAATAACCCGAAAATTAAGGACATTTTGGTAAAGTCGAAGGGGCAGCCAAGAAAGCGCCTGACTCATGTCTATGACCTTTGTAAAGGCAAAAACATTTGTGAGGGTGGCGAGGAGATGGACAATAAGTTTGGAATGGAGCAACAGGAGAATGATGAGGACCTTACTAAGGAAAAGGTACAGAAAACAAATGTTTTGGAAAGTATTTGAACCATAATTTTCATCTTAAAGTTTGACTCCTGTCTAATGCAACAGGTTTTCATGGTTTCAAGTTATACAAATTAAATATGTACGGTCTGACAGGACTTGGTGACAGATGATTCCTGTAGTGTTAACATTTAAGTAGAACTCTTACTCTTACTACAACTCTTAAATCTTGGCCTTCCTAGGGTCATGGCGGCTGCGGGCGTTACCAGCCAATGATCCGTCGCTCTGGCCTGGAGCTCTATGCTGAGTGGAAGCATGTGAACGAGGACTCACAGGAGAAGAAGATCCTGCTCAGCCCGGAGCGCGTTCACGAAATCTTCAAGCGCATCTCCGACGAGGAGGATGTCATCTTGGGCATGGACCCCAAGTTTGCCCGGCCCGAGTGGATGATTCTCACAGTGCTGCCTGTTCCTCCACTAGCTGTCCGACCTGCTGTGGTCATGCAGGGTTCTGCCAGAAATCAGGTGAGTGTGGACCATACATGCATGAGTACATACATACATGCTTAAATACATTCATATATTCATGCATACTATAACATTTTATAGAAGGTGAATAATCATGGTTGACTTTGGTGACTCAAGTCACTAGTAGTTATCTTGTTCATTATCTTAAAATCAAAACACAACCTCTACAGGATGACTTGACCCACAAGCTGGCTGACATTGTGAAGATTAACAACCAGCTGCGCAGAAATGAACAGAGTGGCGCAGCAGCGCACGTCATTGCTGAGGATGTGAAATTGCTGCAGTTCCACGTTGCCACCATGGTGGACAACGAGCTCCCTGGTCTGCCCAGAGTAAGGACTCAACCCCATACAACCCTCACAGTAGAAATGAGTCTTGCATTGTGTGCAAAATGCACTAAAATGCACCTGAGTGTTTTCTGATGGAATTGTGTTTTTAATACAGATTTATGAGCCAGTGTCAGTTTTGAGAGTTGTTTTAAAAAGTTGTTTTTTTTAATTACAGGCGATGCAGAAATCAGGGCGTCCACTCAAGTCCATTAAACAGCGTCTGAAGGGGAAGGAGGGTCGCGTCCGTGGTAACCTGATGGGTAAGCGTGTGGACTTCTCAGCCCGAACTGTCATCACACCAGACCCCAACCTGCAGATTGACCAAGTGGGTGTGCCTCGTTCCATCGCTGCCAATATGACCTTCCCTGAGATTGTCACGCCTTTTAATATTGACAGGTATGATGTAGTCCCAAGCCCATACCAGAAATTCCTCACACATTGTTTTATATTCTATACTTTGATCATAAATTTATTTTATATATTTAGAATTTCTGGTGTTTCCACTCTGTTTGTTACTTTCAGACTCTAAAATTGCAAAACTGTTGGCCTCTGTGCCCTATTTGGAGCAAAACGGTAGATCTTTTATTTGTTAACAATGGGTTTAAATTTCCCTAGACTACAAGAGCTTGTGAGCAGAGGAAACAGTCAATACCCGGGAGCCAAATACATCATCCGTGACAACGGCGACCGCATTGACCTGCGATTTCACCCCAAACCAAGTGACCTTCACCTCCAGATTGGTTACAAGGTAATACGATGAATCTCTGAATTTTATTTATTTATTAATTTATTTATTTTGTTCACACTGGTAAGAGTTTATTTTTAGCTTTTAAAATTGTGGTTTGACAGTTGTTTTTTTTTTTTTTTTTTACTTTTACAGGTCGAACGACACATGTGCGATGGTGACATCATCATCTTCAACCGACAACCTACGCTGCACAAAATGTCTATGATGGGGCATCGAGTGCGAATCCTTCCATGGTCCACCTTCCGTATGAACCTCAGGTACGCTCCCAGAAAACAGATGACCTTACAGCTCCTCAGTACAGCATGCACAGTAGATGTAGAACAAGCAGAGCTTGTGTGTTTTTGAGTTGCACTTAGGAGACCATCTTTCTAGTGTGTTAATGCTGTTATTTCCGTACCCACCCATCTCAGTGTGACCACCCCCTACAACGCTGACTTTGACGGGGATGAGATGAACCTGCACCTTCCCCAGTCCCTGGAGACGAGGGCAGAGATCCAGGAACTGGCCATGGTGCCTCGTATGATTGTCACCCCTCAGTCCAACAGGCCCGTCATGGGTATTGTGCAGGACACACTCACCGCCGTGCGCAAGTTCACAAAGAGAGACGTCTTCTTAGACAGGGTACGACATCTGAAAAATCTATCCCTAATCACAGCGGGTCCATCTCTTGTAGACAAACAAATGAGTGTATAATCTAAGTGTGGGTTGGGGTGAGGGGCTTAGGCAGTACTAACCTTCTAGAAAGGAGTTGCAAGAGAGGATTCTACATTCTAGACAATGTTTGTTGCGGTTCTCTGTAAAAATCACTTGAGCATTCACCAGATAAGGGGATTAATGTGACTGTTGCGTGATCCTTTATACAAGTAAGCAGAAAATAATCCCTCCCTGACCCGTCTCATTGCCCCCGCAGGGCGAGGTGATGAACCTGCTGATGTTCCTCTCCACATGGGACGGCAAGGTGCCCCAGCCAGCCATCTTGAAACCCCGGCCCCTCTGGACGGGCAAGCAGGTCTTCAGCCTCATCATCCCCGGCCACATCAACGTCATCCGTACTCACAGCACTCACCCCGACGAGGAGGACAGCGGCCCCTACAAGCACATCTCCCCCGGGGACACCAAGGTACAGCCATCTGTCTTTTGATGTTGAACTTGGTACAATTTGTGATTAATATTTTATAGTGTTTCATGGGAGGAACATTCAGTTTCAAGTGTAATTGCCATCATCCTGCTAAGGTTATATTGCTTTCTGATGTCTAAAATAAAGCACACCTTCAGGAAATGGAATGGATTCCTGTTTAGGAACGCGCTTTGAAGCATGTGTTGACAGTGTCACATGTTGTTGCATTCTCTCTTGTCAGGTGATTGTGGAGAACGGTGAACTGATCATGGGCATTCTGTGTAAGAAGTCTCTGGGAACGTCGGCCGGCTCCCTGGTCCACATCTCCTATCTGGAGATGGGCCACGATGTCACCCGTCTCTTCTACTCCAACATCCAGACGGTGGTCAACAACTGGCTGCTCATCGAGGGTAAGGGGGAAAGGGGAGAAGAATGTCATGTCGGACGCTACGCAGATTGATTATAGTTCATTGCACATTTGTTATATTCTCAGATGTCTGCTTTAGGTTGTGAAAAGTTATGTTTACACAATTAGCAGATGCCTTTATCCAAAGAGACTTACATTTTGTCAGCTATCAATTACTTTAGAGTAATTGATCTCCCTATAGCAAAGACCTTGGTCCAGGGCACCACTTGGCATCAAAAGTGTTAATAGCATAAGCTATTTATCTAAGGCAGCTCAAAAATGGGGTACCAATCTTTAGATCACTGCTAGCACAATGCTAGAATTGCCATCACTGTTTTATCAATCAGGGGTGATGCGCCTTTTTATCTTTAGGTCACTCTATTGGTATTGGTGACTCCATTGCTGATGCAAAGACATACTTGGACATTCAGAATACCATCAAGAAGGCCAAACAAGATGTGATAGAGGTGAGTATTAGAAAAAGGGCACATGAAGGCTACCTCACTTCCACTTTTAAATAAATGACCTGGTGATGGAAAGGATGAAAAGTGATTGCATACTGTATTGCATGCATATCATGTGTGTTTACCATCAACAACTGAAATGCTAATTAGAAAATAAATGGATTTAACGAATTGTCAAAATGGGAGTGAAAAGTTAACAAAGAAAGTTTCAGTTCCTCTTCTAAAGCAGCCCATTCCAGTGAGGCTAAAACAGATTTTGGCAGACTTTGGTCTGACTTGTTTCTTCTTGCCCACCCACCCCAGGTGATCGAGAAGGCCCACAACAACGAGCTGGAGCCCACTCCTGGTAACACGCTCCGACAGACCTTTGAGAACCAGGTGAATCGCATCCTAAACGACGCTCGAGACAAAACCGGTTCGTCCGCCCAGAAGTCCCTCTCTGAGTACAACAACTTCAAGTCCATGGTGGTGGCTGGGTCCAAAGGGTCCAAAATTAACATCTCACAGGTATATCCAGTGTGGCTATTTATATTTCCCAGTCCCAATGGTCCTGCAGTAGGCAGCAAGATAAACCAACCAAAAATCCCAGGAGAATGTGTCATATTTAATTAGTCTCTCTGGGATTACTTGGTGATGCTTGATCCAATTAATCCTCAAATGCGCTAGTTATATTTCCAGTAAATCATGTACTTTGTTTTCATGTCTGTTATTGATAAGATCCAATTAATCCTACATTCTCATGATCTATCTAAACCTGAGTTTCTAGAAGACTAATCTTCTAACATCCCTGTGTAGGTTATTGCTGTGGTGGGGCAACAGAACGTGGAGGGTAAGCGAATCCCATTCGGCTTCAAGCACCGGACACTCCCCCATTTCATCAAAGACGACTATGGTCCCGAGAGTAGAGGCTTCGTTGAGAACTCCTACCTGGCCGGTCTGACGCCAACCGAGTTCTTCTTCCACGCCATGGGAGGCAGAGAGGGTCTTATCGACACAGCTGTCAAGACAGCCGAGACGGGTAAGGAGAGACAGGGCAGCAGTCTAGGACATGTTGGGGAGTTTTGCTGTGATTTTTAGCAGCATTTGCACATTGCAACTTGAGAGCCAACCAATTTCACATTGAATAAAGGAGCAGCAGTTCCATCTTACGTACACAGAGCGAGGTGTGTGCGGTCTTTGGCCTCCTGCTCACTCCCGCTCTCATCTCAGGTTATATTCAGCGTCGTCTGATCAAGTCTATGGAGTCTGTGATGGTCAAATACGACGCCACGGTGAGAAACTCCATCAACCAGGTGGTGCAGCTGCGCTACGGAGAGGACGGCCTGGCCGGCGAGGCCGTGGAGTTCCAGAACCTGGCCACGCTCAAGCCCTCGCACAAGTCCTTCGAGAAGAAGTGAGTGTAGGGATGGGGAAGCGGGAAAGAGGATGTGGTGAACAACCAGCCTCAGTTTCATGTGGCCAGTTAGTGTGGTGGTGTGTCATGTAGTTAATTGCCAATTGCCTTGAGTCAAAACGGCTAAATATTTCACACTATGTTATGGTTAGATTGGTGGATAAAAAAAAGTTAGATTGGTGGAGTTAATAATCATCAACAAAAACATACAGTTTAAGGTTAGTTCAAATGATGTGTTAAGAAATTCTAGGTAGTTGTTTTTGTGCAGGTTCTGGGGTCAGCCTTTAAACAAACAAGAGCGCCGTACTGGAAGAGGGAGCAGGTGTTGTCTTATCACTAATCACGCACCTTTGAACCTGAGGCGGCAGGCTCTGAGCCACGCCTTGTCGCTTTACGACCAGCGTGATTAGCCGTACTTACGTACACACACTCACTCGCCTAACCCAACTGCCCTGTGTTTTTAATCCACAGGTTTAAGTTCGACTACAGCAACGAGCGAGCCCTCCGGCGCACCCTGCAGGAGGACGTGGTGAAGGACGTGCTGACCAACGCGCACATACAGAGCGCCCTAGAGCGCGAGTTTGAGAAGATGAAGGAGGATCGGGAGATCCTGCGGGCCATCTTCCCCACCGGCGATAGCAAGGTGGGGCACGTGTACATTTTCAGTGGAAAGAATGTTTTCAGGAACATTACACCTTACACACACTGACTCGTCCTCTTTTTTTTTTATATATATATATATATATTTCTATTTGTCTCGGTTTATCCTGAAATTGCCCATCTTACAAATATATAAATGATTGTAGAGACTCCAAACACACACTCTTACTTTACTCTTGAGGGTATCAAGCCATTGAAGTAATGGTGTTGTCCTGTAGGTGGTGCTGCCGTGCAACTTGGCCAGAATGATCTGGAATGCACAGAAGATTTTCCGCATCAACCCAAGGACCCCTACAGACCTCAACCCACTGCGGGTGATTGAGGGTGTGTATGATTAATCTAGTTAGAAAAAAAGTTACATTTTAATGTCGTTTTTTTGTTTGTTTCAATATTTTTAAATGTATACATGGCCTTGTGTTTAATGTGTTTTATAAATTGGGCAAATTGGACATCAGTTTTAGTGTTGGTGGTAGTTGTTTACACTAAGTGTGTAGGATTAGTCTGTGGTTGCCTGCGGCCTCCTTAATGTCGCAGAGTGCTGCTTACTGCTAAATAAAGACGGGAGAATCACCCCAGCTATATAAAGAGTGCTGATGACTTAGAGTGGTGTAGGGATCACTGGCTATACATGACGCACTTGAGGCAAATGCGTGATTGATATCATGGTTCACAGTGCACAGCCCTGCACACACTTCTATTGCGTGCTAATTAGTTGATAATTCCTCTTTAACTATGTTAAGCTGCAACAGGAAGCAGTCTTTCTGTTTTTGAACAGGAAGCAGTCTTTCTGTTTTTGAAGTATTGTCCCCTTAAAGGTGCCCTGCCCATACAAAAGTGTTTTTAACTAATGCGGGATGCCTTTTAAAATAGTTGTAGCATCTTCTCAGAAAACAGGCTGGAAAGTAGTTTATTAATTTATAATGGTTCTGTAGCTAAAGGAGGTTATTAATGCCTGTTATTTGAACCATTCCCATGTTTGAACCAATATTGTCTTTCAACTCTAAATGTATATGATACTTTTTATGATTAAGGAGTTGCATAGCTATCAATTGTCATTGCTGTTTTGACAGCAGAAATTTCCTGTGAAAATCTAATTTAACAGTCCACCAAATCATTCACCACAGCAGCTAGTGACTTCACACTATTGGAAAGCGAAGACGGCTCAGTTGCACGTGATTCATGAATGTTATGTGTGTGTTGTGAACTTCGCAAGCAATTTAACAGAGACGTGTGAATGTCCATGCACTAGCCTGAACCCCAGCGTGTGGAGAACCTTCTGGCTTCATCCACCTTTGACAGACCTAATCGCATCCATATGACGAAACCAAAAAGTGAGCGACTTGGGCACAAAACTCAAACGTTGCCTGAGTCTCCACATCAGCACAGACCAACTTTCGTGTTAGAATGTAGAATTGGGGGGGAAAAAACCTGAGCTTCAATTAGTTCCTATATATAAAACTAAATTAAGGTTTTATACAACTTGCCCTTACCCTCATTTAAAAATGAAATCCAAAAAATGAAATCAAAATCAAAGTCTAATGATGATATCTCTGACTCTGGGTTTCTCATACGTCGACTTCCCCACCTATCCCCTATACAGGTGTCCATGAGCTGAGTAAGAAGCTGGTGATTGTGAACGGCGACGACCACCTGAGTCGGCAGGCGCAGCAGAACGCCACACTGCTCTTCAACATCCACCTGCGCTCCACGCTCTGCTCCCGCCGAATGACAGAGGAGTTCCGTCTGAGCACTGAGGCCTTCGACTGGCTCCTTGGGGAGATTGAGACCAAATTTAACCAGTCTATTGTGAGTTCGCTTGCTCCTATTCGACTGATTTCGAGGCTTTATCCCTAGACTGTCTTCCTAGACTGTGTATGCCATTACATGTGAGATCACCTGACAACAACTGGATTTGGTGGAAATAATTCACCAAAATTTGCCAGTCCAATGGCTGGATGCCAAAGATCAGTTTAGTTCCCATTCATCCACCATCTCTGTTGATGGTGTTACACATGTGAGATGTTTTGCCAAACTTTAACCTAATGGTCATATAAAGGTCTTAGAGAAGTCTTCAATTTTAGTTGAGGAAACCAGCAGAAACCTTGTTCACAGTCCCTTTTCTCTCCCACCCGCACCCCTACTGACGTAGACCCATCCAGGTGAGATGGTGGGTGCCCTGGCTGCCCAGTCGCTGGGAGAACCCGCTACCCAGATGACCCTGAACACCTTCCACTACGCCGGTGTGTCGGCCAAGAACGTCACTTTGGGTGTGCCCCGTCTCAAAGAGTTGATCAACATCTCCAAGCGACCCAAGACCCCCTCGCTCACAGTCTTCCTGGTGGGCCAGGCAGCACGTGATGCTGAGAGGGCCAAGGATATTCTGTGTCGCCTGGAGCACACCACCCTACGCAAGGTACTGGGCACACAGCTCCTCTAGTCGGATTCTTACTTCTCTAAACAAACATTTAAAACATAAATCTCTTGTGTAATTCATAGTATGTAAAAACAATTACAGTTTACCTCAATGCACAGCAAAACACAGCATAAAAAGTAGTGAAATTGCTTAACTGTACAATGCATAGATATTTATTTGACGTTGTTTACTTGTACACTGAAATACTTGTTCACAATGTTCACAATGTCCATAAATGTCCTGGTTGTGATTTTAGGTGACTGCCAATACTGCCATCTACTACGACCCTAACCCTCAAAACACCGTGGTGACTGAGGATCAGGAGTGGGTGAACGTCTACTATGAGATGCCGGACTTCGACGTGACACGCATCTCGCCCTGGTTGCTCCGCATCGAGCTGGACCGCAAGCACATGACTGACCGCAAACTCACCATGGAGCAGATTGCTGAGAAGATCAATGCTGGTGAGGGAATCCTGCATGCTTCTGAAAGTCTATTTTTCAAATCTATGTGGTAAATAGCCCTTGGGCTATTGTGCTGAGTCTTGCATGGTTTGTGTATAGTGTATGAAGGTAACTTAATTTGTGCTCCTTCAAGATTTTCATTCTGGCCAGTTCTCATGAGTGTTTGTCTGTGACTCACTTCTCAGGGTTTGGAGACGATCTGAACTGTATCTTCAATGACGACAACGCTGAGAAGCTGGTGCTACGGATTCGTATCATGAACAGCGACGAGAACAAGTTCCAAGAGGTGAGTAGTCTCTGTCTTTGCGTAGTTGATGGTCAAGGTTTACCAGCATTGAGAGAATTGAAAGTTGGCTAACTCCTGCTCTGACGTGCTCTTTAGGATGAGGAGGTGGTGGATAAGATGGACGACGATGTCTTCCTCCGGTGCATTGAGTCTAACATGCTCACGGACATGACCCTACAGGGTATTGAGCAGATCAGCAAGGTGAGATTGTCTTTCTCTCCCCCTGTGTCTGTGTGTTTGTGTCTATCTGTCTCTCTGAACTCCTAACATCTCTTAATCCTGGTTCTCTTTCTCATGGCCCAGGTGTACATGCACTTGCCTCAAACCGACAACAAGAAACGGATCATTATCACCGAGGACGGCGAATTCAAAGCCCTACAGGAGTGGATCCTGGAAACGGATGGCGTGGCCCTCATGCGCGTGCTGAGCGACAAAGACGTTGACCCCGTCAGGACAACATCTAACGACATTGTGGAGATCTTTACCGTAAGGCTCAGTTTTTGTCATCATTCCAAAATGTGTGAAGATGTATCAAGATTGTTTTACTTAATTTTTTTTTATTTATTTTTTTACTCCTTTATCACACACTAAAGATGGGTGTCGGGAATGAAGTGTGAACTAAACTGTTGAGTTTAGTTTTTTTATTTTTAAGTCTTAGATTTAACCTTCAGAAAGTTTAGGGCTTTTTTTTTTTTTTTAATACTTTTTATGTTTTTTTTTCTTCCCAATTCTTATTTATTTAATCAAAACGACTCCATCTCTGCAGGTGTTGGGTATTGAAGCTGTGCGGAAGGCTCTAGAGAGGGAGTTGTACCATGTGATCTCCTTCGACGGTTCCTATGTCAACTACCGCCATCTGGCCCTGCTTTGCGACACAATGACCTGCAGGGGTCACCTAATGGCCATCACCCGTCACGGTATCAACCGGCAGGACACGGGGCCGCTCATGAAGTGCTCCTTCGAGGAGACCGTAAGTTATACCGTGACATTGAACACACACATTCTCTGGCTTGCACTACACTCAGGTATTCATTCACTCTAATTGGAGGAGGAAGGCTACTTAAACGTAAAAAAAAAAAAAAAACCTCTACCTGAATATTCTACTCGTGCCACATGTGCAGCACATCAACCAGCCATGAGGAATGTTGAAATTGTAATTATTGTGTAATTAACAATAAATGTTGTCTGAATTGAGTGCAGATGGCGTAAATTTGATCATTACCGCTTCTCTGCATAGAAATTTGGGACCATATGTAGGTTCTCTATTGACTGTACAGCCAGTTAGTAAAACAACCATAGAATTCACCTATTTTAACTACATGTGCATCCTACGTTTGCATCCTTATTTTGTTTTACTTATAGTTAAAAAAAAGCAATGTTCTTACAAAATCAGATGTTTTTTAACGCACTGTTTGCGGCAACCAGATTTAGACCAGCTTGACTGGTCTTTCAATCTATTTAAGTGTTTATGTAAATAGGATAAAAAAAGGTAGAGAATACAGGCCTACTCAAAACTAAATTTTTTACTGTAGAATTTCACACTTGGATCTAATATTTTTTTGGTGATGTATATTGTATGAGTGTCTGGGAGAAGTGATTAAGTTGATTGTGTAATGCACATCCCTACCACAAGAGGAGCTATAGTTATTAGGGTTTGAATGCTTTTGATGTCTTGACAAGCAAACACAGCGGTTGTACCTGTCCGCAGGTGGACGTGCTGATGGAGGCCTCGTCTCACGGCGAGTGCGACCCCATGAAGGGCGTGTCTGAGAACATCATGCTGGGCCAGCTGGCGCCGGCCGGCACCGGCTGCTTCGATCTGCTGCTGGACGCTGAGAAGTGCAAGTATGGCATGGAGATCCCCACTAACATCCCCGGCATCAGCGTGCCCGGACGTGAGTATTGGCTACTCATATCTGCGCCTTTGTGAACTTACTCAAAGAAGTTGAGACTATGATCCAATTAATTAAAAAACTATGAACAATTATCTCCTCAAAAAAGAAAATTGCCCACACTTTTTTTTTCTTCCCCCTTTGCTGTATCTTGGTAAATGCGGAGAAGCTTTAACCTGTAATAAATATTTTTTTTCCCTCCTTGTTCCTCTCTACAGCAACGGGAATGTTCTATGGTTCCGCCCCGAGCCCAATGAGCGCCATGTCTCCTGCCATGACCCCCTGGAACATGGGAGCCACGCCTGCTTATGGTGCCTGGTCACCCAGCGTTGGTGAGTGCTCATTCATTGGTGTGTGTGCGTGTGTGTGTGTCTGATGTAATGCAACACTGACTTTTTAACTTCATGCGCCTCCAGGGAGTGGAATGACCCCGGGAGCTGCAGGCTTTTCACCCAGTGCTGCATCCGATGCCAGTGGCTTCTCCCCGGGTTACTCTCCAGCCTGGTCTCCCACACCTGGCTCTCCTGGATCACCTGGGCCAGCGAGCCCTTACATCCCTTCACCAAGTGAGTTCAATTACCACTGTAGGATTAGTAATGTGAATGTCAGTTCTATCAATTAATAAGTTTGCTAGTTTAAGTATTATTTTTTTTTTAGTTGATACGTTTGTGTATTTAGGCTATCTATCTATTGATCTATTTTTATCTATTTATTTAAAACAGGGCTAAGCAACGTTCTGTTTTTTTTTATTTTTCTCACAAGCTCCCTCCTAAAGACCGCTGTATTGCATTGTATTGCACTGCATTCTATAGGAGGCGGACCACTGCTGTTAAACATTGCAAATGCTGTATTTACCGTTGTAGGCCCCAGTGGCGCATTCTACACCGTTCGTTCGCCGTGTAATGACTCATGTTAGCATCCTAAACAGTATGAAATGGAATAATTAACTGAAAAATGTTGCTTAGTGGGCCTTTAATGATTTACTCTGTGTAGTTGTATAGGTGTTCATTTTCTTGTGGCTCTTCAAAAAAAGGCAGTGTGTCTGATATTTATGCTCTTGGTCTGTCCTACAGGTGGCGCCATGTCTCCAAATTATTCTCCCACCTCTCCTGCATACGAGCCTCGCTCTCCTGGTGGCTACACGCCCCAGAGCCCTGGCTACTCCCCGACATCGCCCTCCTACTCCCCTACGTCTCCATCCTATTCCCCCACCAGTCCCAACTACAGCCCCACTTCTCCTTCATACTCCCCGACCTCTCCGTCGTACAGCCCGACCTCGCCCTCGTACTCCCCCACGTCCCCGAGCTACTCGCCAACATCTCCCTCTTATTCGCCGACGTCCCCGTCCTATTCCCCGACATCGCCCTCCTACTCTCCAACTTCACCCAGTTACTCGCCGACGTCACCGAGCTACAGCCCGACGTCGCCCAGCTACAGTCCCACCTCCCCATCCTACTCGCCGACGTCCCCGAGCTACTCGCCGACCTCGCCCTCCTATTCGCCGACGTCTCCATCGTACTCCCCGACATCTCCCTCCTATTCGCCGACCTCGCCCAGCTACAGCCCGACCTCGCCCAACTACACGCCCACGTCGCCCAGCTACTCGCCCACGTCTCCCTCCTACAGCCCCACGTCTCCCAGCTACTCCCCCACCTCTCCGAATTACACCCCGACGTCCCCAAGCTACTCCCCGACCTCGCCCTCCTATTCGCCGACGTCTCCGTCCTATTCCCCCTCCAGTCCGCGGTACACCCCACAGTCTCCCACATACACCCCGAGTTCTCCTTCCTACAGCCCGAGCTCGCCTTCTTACTCCCCGACCTCCCCCAAATATACCCCCACCTCCCCCTCCTACAGCCCGAGCTCCCCCGAGTACACCCCGACCTCGCCCAAGTACTCCCCGACCTCTCCGAAATACTCTCCGACCTCACCCAAGTACAGCCCCACCTCCCCGACTTACTCCCCGACTACGCCCAAGTACAGCCCCACCTCTCCAACCTATTCCCCAACGTCGCCGACCTACACCCCCACCAGCCCCAAGTACTCCCCCACATCGCCGACGTACTCCCCAACCTCTCCCAAATATTCCCCCACGTCTCCCACCTACTCGCCCACTAGCCCCAAGGGCTCCACCTACAGCCCCACGTCGCCCGGTTACAGCCCCACCTCCCCGACCTACAGCCTCACCAGCCCAGCCATCAGTCCCGATGACAGCGACGAAGAAAACAACTAAAGACCGCCAGAGGAGGAGAAGGAGGGAGGGAGCAGATGCAATGGCTCCCCCTTTACCCCCAGCGACTAAGCCTCAAACCCAGGCACAGATGGCTCATGAAGGACTGCCCCTGCTGGGGAGACAATTGGGGTGTTGTGGAAGAGGAGGAGGAGGAGGAGGTGGTGGTGGTAGAGGTGTTAGTTGTGGTTTAGAGAGGCGAAGGACCCTGGGGTCCCACGTATAAGTTTTTGTTTGTTTTTTATTAACTCACCTCTCACTTCTGGACCACTTCAGCCTCCCATCAAACCCCTGCCCCACCCCACACTCTATTTTCCTCTCTGTGGGGGGGGTATCACTCTGTATACTGTTTATAGACACTTGAACTATTCTGACCAGAGAGAGTCTGCCTTCAAATAGACTTGCATTTTTGTTTGGACTCTGCTTTTCGAGTTTTGTTTTTAGATTTCTGGTGGTAGTTACCTCAGGGTAAAGTCACCCCAGATTAAGAGAGAAGGGAAACTGCGGTAAACACATCAAATTACCCTTTCCTGTCCTTTCACACTTCTTCCCCCTCGTCCCATTTCTCTCTGAAATGTCAGTGTTGGATGTAAATGAATAGGAGAGCTTAAGTATTGCCAAAAGCCTTTGAAAGGAAAAAAAAGCAAACGGTGGATTGTATTTATCTGCAAAGCTTTGAAATTTCATATAATTTTTTTGAGTCTGAGTTAGAAATAACCTTAGAGGAGTAGAGAGGAGAGCACAGATGTAATAACATATTTTATTCAAGAAAGAAAGAACGTATCTCATAGACATTTGTTTTCTTTGTTCTGTAAATATTGTTGCCAGTTTTTGCCAGATTGGCTACTAAAGTTCTGATGGCTTGACCTTGAGATGTCCAGATTGATGAAAGAGCTCGGATATACCTAGTTGAAAATATGTCTTTGTCCAAAAGTGTTCTAACTCATTAGAGTCGAGAAGTAAATCTTGTATCTAAGAGATGATGCTATGCGTAGCGCAACACAATACAGTACAACTGCAGAACCGGGAAGATGACATTTAGTTTGATGGTGCATAACTGAGAGAAGACTTGAGGTGAGGGAGGTAAACTATCGGAGGAATGTTGTAGGTCGAAAGACTATTGAAATTTGGTCTGTTCTTTTTGTCCCCTCTCCTTTCCTGTACCAAACTCTATTCACCCCAGAGGATGTAAGCCTTATACTTGTGTAGATATCTCACCAGCAAATCTGTCACATTAACCTTTGCAAATGTAGGAGCCAGAATAGGCAAAAAAGGACAAAAATATTGTAAGCCAGCGACCATGTTTCCTGAACATGGGGCAAAGTTGAGCAGAAGGCAGAATTTTTGTTCTTTTTTTTTTTTTCCTTCTCAAGAATAGCAGTCAGTCAGGATCTCAAGATTTAGTGCTTTTTTCTGTCTCTCTGCATGAGAACCAACGACCAGAATTATTTGATTAATATCAGGATTGTTGGTTCATTGTCTTTAGAATCCCCTCTTTGGCCTATACTCTGTAGCAACATAAATGTTTCGGATTTTTTCCATAATTTCAATTTAATATTCAGTGTATTTTAGGCAAGTGAAATTATTACTCATCTGTGTGAACAATTGATGACACTTGCGGGGTTTGTTTGTTTTCCAACCTCGCCCCCCATTCCCCTTCCATTTCTGTATTGGATCAATGAAGCTGTAAAGATGAGTTGTCCGGAGGTGTGCTTCTCCTAAAACCGTGACTTAAAATTAGCCACTTTGTTGGTTGGCACCCGCAATTGCATGGCAACCTACAAGGACACTAAGTAACTGTTAGCAACTGTGGTTTTGGGATAACAAAGGTGCATTTGGGCTTGAAGAGGGAAGCTACCTGACCTTACTTTAATCGCCTCCCCTTTTCTCTGACCCTTTTGCCTACCCGTTTGAGTTGAGTTGGGCTGATTAATCAACAAGTGTTATTAGAACTATGTGATGCATAAAATTCAAGCGCCTATGAATTTCTTTTGGTAATTGAAAGAAAAGGCAGTTTTTTTGTTGGTTGGTTGGTTTTTTTCCCTCAATTTCACATTTTTCACTTTTAGGGTGAAGAACACACTTTTTGGTCAGACGAGACTTGTCTAAAAAGTAAATAGACAACTGATTATGGTAATTTCATGTTGTTTGAAGGAGATTTATGCTTTGTCCGAAACGGCACTTTTTGTACTTCCAAGTTTTGTTTTCTCTCTGGGAATTAAGATCGAGTTCAAAGTTGTTGATTTAAGTGACATGGTAAAAATGAAAGTGTTCTCGAGTAAACCAGTTAATCTTGTCATGTTAAATACCCATCCATCCATTCATCCCTCCATCCCTCTAGCTATCTGTTCACAAGCTCTTACTTTTGCTCCTCTCTGATTGCGCCTGGGCCTCAGATAAATCAGTGTGGGTTCATTTGATCCAGATCCATCCAGGTCCAAATAGCTGTGGGGAGAGGGGCTGCCCGCTTGAATCTGAAATATGGAAGGAAGGGGTGTGGCGGTGGGGCACGATATTGCATAGTGCTAGGCGTGTTCAAGTTTAAAGATATTGAAGAGCTTTTTCTACCATTGATGTGGAACCAAGAGGAATTCCTTACTGTGAAGGAATATAATTGGCACCACTGGCTTTCTCCTCACAACCATCCCAGTTTCTTCAATGGCATTGAAGAGCCTAAGACTGGGCCAGCCCTTGAGGGTTGAGAGTGACCTCGGCACAGAACTAGTTAGGTACCATTCATTAAAGGAGAGCCGTTTGAACATCAAAGAGCACCGAGCTTGAGTTTCCAAAGCCTTAAGTTGCGAAAAAATTTGGAGGTTTTATCGAGGCGTCTCCCAGTTCTTTTTTATATATATATATATATTATTCTTTAATTTTGTACAGCGTGTGCGGTCATGTGGGTCCTCACCAAGCCTGGCCAGCCGCCAGCCTCTCGGCTGTTTTTTTGTGCGATGTCTGGTCGCTGTTGCTGTGTCTCAACTCGTAGAGTGAACTCCCCAGGGGTGAGTGAGGAAAAAGTATGTTTGGTTTGTATGAGTGAGTGTGCGCTTGTATCTGTTGGTGAGACAGGGTTTTCCCGAGTTCTGAGATTAAGACTGGACAAGGTGTGTGTTTTTTTGTTTTTTTGTTTTTTTTTTTGGTCTTGAATGGATGTGGGGAGGGGGGGATAAAGGAGGCTTTAAATTAAGAATTTAAAAATTGCCACTGTATAGAAATCAATCTGATTTACTTCTCTGTATCTATTTGTTGCGTTTGTTTTTGACTTGAGAGAAAAAAATAAAAATAAAAAGTTTTACTATACTTTGTTGTCATTGACTTTATTGTCTCCCCTTGGCTTTTACAGTCATTCTTTTGACATTTGGCCTGTTAAATCATACAGTAGTGATGGCTGTGAACATTGACATTGATATTGATGCATGAGGATGACGCTTGGGTATGTTATATACGTGTGGTTTACCATTTGGTGGTGTCAACTATTTCTTGTACACACCTTTGGATGGTAAGGGGCTTATATGCTTGGGTTTTCCCGTGAGTTAATGCCTTTCGGCTCAATCAGTGAAAACGTGTAGGTCCCTGAATCCGATCCCAAAGGCTTCATTACACTTTCAAATTGGCCTCGCACTTCATTCGCTTAAATTAGTGTGGCTGTTTGGCTAATACTATTGGCGGTGGGGGGGTTCTGTTGCAAGCCGGTGTCAATACCATGGGGGTAACCAACATCCAGTATTGCAACATAATGGCTTATGTCACAGGTCACACATGTCAAGTCATGGGTCTGCTTATTCACAGTTTGGTTTCTTTGAGTTCCTGTGGTGGGTTGCCATAGAAATCAAAATAAGAATCTTCTGCTTTTTTTTCCCTTCTCAGTTCCTTGTGGATCTGATTAATGCCATGGTAAACTGAAATGATATTCATCAACTATTGGCCTTATACTAATTGACTAAAAGTGTCTAACTTAGTGATTATACACAGTTGACAAAAACAATCTTACAATTCTGTGTACACAGGCTATACGGTATGAGTATCTGTTCCATTCACTGTGTCTACTTCAGTTGAAGAGGCCATTCAAAAATAAAATTGCTTGGCTTAGTTTGACTACGTTTTGCAAGTTCATTCAGCGTCCTAGATTCCAGACATCCCCTTCATCTACCTTCCACACAGTTATTTGTGTGTGTGTGTGTGTGTGTGTTTCAGTATGAGTAATCTTGTGGGCTGGACCAATCCTGTGCAGGCTTGAACAGGAAGTATGTATAAAAGAGTTTCTCAAGCAAATCTGCACCCTGTCAGACCCACCCTAAACTTCAGCTCTTTCTCTTCTCCCAAAAGCAACTGTAAGGTAGGTGAACATATTTTCAAATACTTTTTCAAAGACTTTTACTTCCCGTTTTAGTTTTAGTTTAGTCTAGTTTTAGCTTTTTTGTTCCTTTGCCCCTCTATGCCCTATTACAATAGATGGGAAGTGAACAAGGAATGTACTACTTTTCTCTCCTCTCAGTTTGTCATTCATCTTCCTCCTTCCTCTGATTCTGGTTTAGAGGAAATTTACTGTGTGCCTGTGATTGATTTGCAAGACAAACGTTTTCCTTGAAGAACTGTTATAAGTGTTATACACCTAATATTACATAACCAAACTGACCTCAGTTTTTCTTGTTATTTTGCATTTAATTTTTTAAATTTCTCTAAGCACTTAAAGGTGGGACAAGCTTGTTTTTTTCTCTCTCTATCTCACATACACACACTCTCTCACTATAGAGAGAGTCGAGAGTTAGAATCTCTTTCTCTCTGTCCCATACTTTGCCTCTTTTATTCTTCACATTGTTAAGTCAGCTCTGTTTTCTTTGTCACTGGGTTAACATAAATGCCGGTTCCCCTGCTGACCTGAGTCAGCATGCGAGACAGGGCCCCCTACTTTTTTTTTTCTTATAATTATCTCTCTCCACTCCCTTAGGCTAATTCTCCCAAAGCCACACCCAGTGGCTGCATCTTCTCATCTTGTCTGTCAAGAGAAGTCAAGGCCGTAATTGTATGCTTTAATGTACCCTGCACATGTGCATGTCTGCTAACTTAAACAGATGGACAAAAAATGGTGTGTTCTTCGGTGTGCATGGTATGCAAAGTTTTCAGATGTTTGCATTAGGCATTTAACCTTAACACCATTTTAGAAGTGGTAAGATGTTTTTCTCTGTGAAGATGGCAATGAAGATGGATGGATTGATAGATTGATGGATGGGACAGGCAGGCAGTAATTATCACTGTGGTGTTTAGCATTTGTCAGGAACCTGACTCTATCCACCCCACCCCACTCCACCTAACCCCCAACTACCCCACAGGGCGTCTTCTCCACACGGCCGCTCGTATTATCACCCTGGCTCCGGTTACTGCCACATATAAGCTAACCAGGCCAGGTGAAGACACCAGCGCGCGCACACTCATACCCAGTCACACATCGGCTACACTCTCACGGTCGGTCACTCACTCACAGCCGGGCGCAAGAATGGAGCAGGAGTCAGGTACTGGGCCGGAGCAATTGGATGGGATCATACAGTTAAGTGGAATGAGGGAATGCTCGTTTATCATCAGTTCTTTCAAACGCTCCCCGTAACCATCTTTTCAGAGAAGAGTGTGTATAAGAGAGAGGAAGAAATCTACAGCATGTTGGTTTGTTGGCGAGGGTTTGCCGGGAAGCAAATTTAACTTAGATTGTCTAGAGTAGATTCAGCACCTCAGAGCTCTCTTTTTAAATATTTAGTTCGCATGTAGAATGCAGGCATTTGCCGGCGTTTTGACACATAAAAACTATAGTGAAGTTATAGTTTTTAGTTCAGTAGGTCATTGAGGGGTTATGAAATGTTAACAAGGGTGTGCTGTTTCAACAAAGTAGAGCGACATGAGTGGCACAAGGTCTTGTGTAGATTGGCATGATGATGCAGGTTGATTAAAAAAAAGATCAAAGCTAGCAGGATGACGTGACAAAAGCCCCTGTGGCTGCGTCTATTGCCGCTGTGAGTGACCATAAAGCGTGTGAGAGGCCTAATTTCCGTTCTGTTTTTGACTGTAACAGTTTGTCACTTTCTCAGGCTGTCTTTGAGGCTGTCTGCCTGTACCACCTACTTTTAGGCCAAAAATGTAATAATTTTTCATCATCACTTTATGTAATCAGATGTGCTACCATCAGAGTAGCCTACTGCTTTCTGCTCCATCGTTTGTGATGTTAGAAAGATTTCACTGTGATTGGCCACACCTTGTGCTGTGTATGAATGTCAGTTGCTGCCAGTTGCCCTAAAGCCTGGTTTATCCAGTGTCAATAGCAGTCGGAAAGCTTGTAGAGTCAGTCCTCAAAGACCACTCTTAGTTATATAAAAAAGAGACAGATAGCAAAGGAGGTGGGCACAGAGATAGAAAGAGTGATAGTGTTTAGAACGTGGTTCATGTAGACATGTCAGTTAATGTGTTTTTGGGATGGATGGCAGCCAGTAAACCTGTCGCTACTCACCTGTTTACGTAACCGAGTGATGCAATGCAACTCTCTCTTCTCTCCGTCTGTCATTCTTTTACTAGGCCTTCCCTCTATTCTCTTCCTCCAGCTCCATGGCTCTCGTTGTGGCTGTCGGCTCTTGCCTTCTGTGGCACTAACCTTGTCTGGCTCTGCACTTAAATCAAATCTGAAGACCTGTAAAAAAAAAAAAAAAAAAAAAAGGGTACCACAGGGTAAAGTAATGTTAGCAATAGCTTAGTGGAGAGGTGACAAAAATATAACTATGAACAGATACTGTAGCAAGAGAGGAAGTGGGAGGGAGAGTTAGAATCTCTCTCTCTTCTTGTAGCCTCCATACTCTCATTCTATCTCCCCACGGCAGCTTTTATTTTACAAGACAGGCGGTAGTCTTTTCTCTCTCACAGACCTAGAGTATGCTGTGTGACAAACACAAAATCATGTCAGACTCAGCAAACAGACAGCATAAAGTGTTTTCTTGCTTTATTGATTGTTTCTTCACACTTTCTTTTCTTTCCTACCCATTGTCAGCGGAAGTGGCGGCATTACTACATCTGACTGCCACCACACACACTTCTTAATGTCATCCACTCAGCAACTACTTTCTGTTCCTCCTCTACTCTGTGTGCCACACTTCACACTTCTACATTGGTTACATTCCCCCCCCCCCTTTTCTCTCTGTCTTTACTTGTGTGTGTGTGTGTGTGTGTCTTCTTTTCTGTCTCCATAGAATGCTCCCTTTACAAGCAGCACCAAACCAGTTTGGGCCCGATGTGCGGGAACCGGGCCTGAAGTGTTGGCGTGTGGAGAAGATGAAGGCCGTTCCACTAGATCCAGCCGAGTTTGGTGCCTTCTTTAACGGCGACTCCTACCTGGTCCTGGAGAACCGTGGAGACCAGGGGGCAGACCTTCACATGTGGATAGGTAAGGTTTGGGTTCTGTATTTTCATAAAGAAGTATATCTTTTTACGTTGTTTTTTTTTTTTTTTTGTGGAATTCAGAAAATTTCAGAAAGTTTTTCCTAAAATATATTTTTTTATGTAAAGAAGAGGCCTAAACTGATAAAGAAATTCTTGGTATGTGTAAACAGGGGCTGATGACTGACACACATACTTCTGTCCCCCTTGCTTCTGAAAAAGATCTCCTCCTTTCACCTCATCACATGGTCTCACTCACACACTCACTCACCTAGTGCTGATTTTTTCTTAGTGTTAAAGGAGGTATGTTCACATGGACTAAAAGAAAAAGATGTGGGTTGCAGTTTAGTACACGACGTATCACAGTGTGAAGTAACGTTAGCATTAACTTAGTTGGGAGATGAACAGATAGCAGTAGAGGAAGAAGGGAGTACAGAGGTAGAGTGTCTCTCTTTCTCTCCTCTCGCTCTACTTATCCCCACTTCACCGGAGCAGCAGGTGAATGGTTCACTAAGCCCTCTGGCACACATGAGTGAGTGAATGAGTATGGGTGTGTGTGTGTGCGTGAACAGTGGGAGTGTGCGTGTGTTTGGTATCTATGTGTCTGCCTGTGTGTGTGTGTGTGCGCATGCCTGAGCCCTGACTATTGACCAGTGACAGACAAGTGAACTAAAGGCTTAGTCATGACTGAGCTGGCCCTGAATATGAGTGACGAGGGCAATTAAGGAATGACAATGAAAGAGAGAGAAAGAGAGGGAGTGAAAGAATGGAGGATAGAAGGATGAAGGGGAAGAGTCCCAGGGGAAAAAGGGAAGGGCGGGTTTTGTGCTGGGCCCCATTAAAGATTCAGCAGGGCTGTTGAAGAGCTCCAGTGTGGCTGTTGTTTCCACCGTGTATCCGGTGCTTGGGTAACATTAAGCTGGTTGTCAGCGCGTGGACACTCCCATTGAACCATCTGCTCCAAGAAGCCCCTCTCATCAACTGCCCCCCCCCCCCACACACACACACACGCACACACAACCCCCCAACCTTTTCTTATCTTTTCATCCCCATAACTAAACCAATAACTAATCTCACACTCTCCCTCACACTTACAAATTGTTATTTGTGTGTGCTTCAGTCTCTCATATGCAGCTCAGTCTGAGTTGAAATAAACTAGACATTAAGCTGCCATCATGCCTGGAGTTTTTGACTGGCGTCCTGCCTGAGGTAGACAAAAAATATAAATAACCTATAGGCCTAGTTGCTTTATTTCAGACCACCTTCTTGAATCTCTTATTTTAAATATTATGCCCACTTCGATGGCTGGGCTTTTCTTTTTTCACATCTCGCTTTTTGTTCCCTTTTCATTTCCTCATTTCCATTGTGGGAGGCCCAACAGTAACAACAGCCCACTCCACTTTTCCCAGTTATTTCTCTTCCTATTGTTTGGTTCACCCTTTATAATCAGAGTCCCTCTCTTTCTCTTTCTCTCTTTCTCTCTCTCTCTCTCTCTCTCTCTCTCCCTTCCCCTTAGGTGAGAAGTCATCTCGTGATGAACAGGTGGCCTGCGCCATGCTGGCTACGCAGCTCGACAACTTCCTGGGAGGTGACCCTGTCCAGCATCGACACGTCCAGGGCTACGAGTCGCCAGAGTTTATGAACCTCTTTCCCCGAGGGGTCAGCTATAAGGTAAGAGGGCACGGGTGTCTGCAGCCGGTCAGCATGACAAAGTGTGCTGGTCAAAATGTGTGGTCAAGCTTTCCTGTTATGTTACAGAAGATTTCAATTCGGATGTCAGAATGGAAGATAATTTCTAGTGCTTGCTTTAGAAATTGTGTGAGTGATATACTGTAAATCGTCCCTCATTCAATGTGTTTAATTTGCATTTCTGTTTCTAGCTCTCATGTACAAACAATGTTGTGAATAACAGGCAGAACAAAAAATTTCTGTCTGGATTTAGCCAAGTACAATGAAATTGGCAATATAATATCAGTGCTGTTGTGAGCTATTGGCTTCATTATGATGTAGATGCAGTTACTGTGGGTGACAACACCAACCTATTATTTCTGACGGGTTGAACTATAAAACGTATGAAATATATCTATTTTTATATATAAAAGTATATACTTTTAAATAACATTGACTTGACTAGCGGGCTCTTTTTACAGCTGCACATTGTGTCTCATCATTGGTGATCACCGTTCACAGGATAAACCAACCATTTTTAGCTTTTGCTTCACTGTCAAAAAGAAAAAAAAACATCTAGCTTCCAGCATCGTGGTTTCAGCTTTGAAGGCTGCTTTGCTTTCTGTTGTAACGCATGTTGCATATTATGTTTCCTACAAGCTTGTAGTGGACATGAGCTGGACACTGTGTGTAATTAAGCTAAGACAGGTTATTGGACAGATGGCAGAGGTTGTCAGGGAGGATAGTTTACACTTTTCAGACAGTGTGAACTACTTATAGAGTGTTGAAGGCAATTGAATTGTGTGCATTCACGACAAATACATGATGAATGCATGAAATTTTTGTATATGCACAAGATTCTGAACAAACTGCCAATGGTTTCGATATGAATATATATATATGATTGAGTTGCACATTTTGTAATTTCGCAATGTCTGTTGTAGTATTAAATGTAAAATCTAGATTTAATAACCTGCTTCCCTAAGGCCTTTTAGTTTTACTTTTTTAACTTACTCTTTTAGTTTTACTTTTTTACTGCCTCTCTAACAATATTTTCGTTTGGGCACCCAGGTTTGTGTCTGACCTGAGGTCAGTACCCGTCACTTCTATCCTTCTGCCACTTTCTCCAGGTCACTACTTTCCTATCAGAATAAAAACAAAAGCCTCCCAGGAAATATCTTGGAAAAAAAGATTGCAATCGCAACATTTTGTTAGACAGAAACTGTTCCTGATGAGCTGGCGGCACTCAGTAGGCCATTTATCCTGTGCACTTAGTATGCGTTTGTCACTTTTCTAACTTTCCAGACATTTGGTCTGTCAGTTGTTGAAAACATGGGTGTTGTCAACTGTGAATTTACTGCTTAATGTACTGCTTAACCCTCCCTGTTACCTATAGTGGTCTGCTGTGTTTCGTATCATTTGTTTATCTAGCTGATGCACGGCCAGCCTAGCCATGGCTTCCTGCACGCCTCTCAGTTAACTTCCTACCGTGCTAGTCTTGATTTGATTTCATTCTTTCCGGAGTTGTTTTTAATAGATCCAATAAGCGAACAGAATGGAGCCTTTGATAGCAAGAATTAGTTAAAGCTAGGGTCTACGTTTCAGAAAATCACTTGAGCCTCTGAGACAGATTTGAAAAAAACATCCCGCTAAGCTAATCACTAGCCACTCAGAGTTTACGGAGGAGGAGTGGGAGGGGAGGAGGCGGGATGACAAGGAGCAGGGGAGACGAGAGAATTGGATGGAGAGTAGGAGCCAGTGGGAACCTTCCGTTCCGGATGGTTCACATTGGTCAATTTCTATGCTGGATTGCGGCTGATAGACTGAATGGATTTTTTTTGTTCTTTTGATTATTCATATTGTGAAAATCGCAATATAATCACAATATAAACAACGTTGATAATAATTACAAATATTCAAAATTGTAGACCCTAGCTTTAAGGCAGGTTTGATACTATCAATTAAGGGATAGTCCAGTCTTAAACTCCTTTAACTTAAACTATTCCAGAAAGCAAGCATTTCTCACTAATGGTTAAAGCTTCTATATGAAAAATAGAATGGAACAAGGGGCTGAAATTCTCACCACAATATGTACAGCATAAACAAAAAAATTATGCTTTTATGTGTCACCATTTATTCCACAATCTATTCTCCAATGTCAAAGAAAATTGCTTTGCCGTTTCTCAAGAAAAGAATGTGTCTCAGCCAGTAAAAATGTTTAAGTAGCTGTTACAGTAGTCCAAACTCCTGTCTCCCTGTCTCCCTTTCTCCCATTCCTTCTTCTCTCCCCCCCCCCCTTCCACAGGAGGGAGGAGTAGAATCGGGCTTCAGGAGAGCCCAGTCGGGTTCGGGTCCCATCCAGAGGCTGTACCAGATCAAAGGCAAACGCAACATCCGAGCCAAAGAGGTGGAGCTGAGCTGGGACAGCTTCAACAAAGGGGACTGCTTCATCCTGGACCTGGGGAATGTAAGGACACTGAAGGGGCTCTTTCAGACGGCCATTCCTAATGGAATGCCTGACTAATGGGCGCAACTGCTTGCAGAATATGCCTATGTGATCCAGGGAATTAGAAGCGACTGCCAAAGTCATCTAAATCGCTACATTGACAATACATTCGCATGCTAGTTTGTAGGACATCATGATGCGTATGGGACATGTGGAGTTCTCTAGTGACTACCTATGCAAATCTGTACTGGGTGTGGCAAATGGCTTCATCAAATGATTATCTTAATTGCTAAATGTTTATTAAGGAAATAGTTTGTTAATGTTATTGTAAATTGTTTTGTAAATTTGCTTATTTGATTTGTTCGTTGATTTGCTTTTATTAGTCATTGAGCTTTAATCCAGAGGCCAGTGTTTGTGGGGTAACAACAAGTGCATTTAGGGCACAATAGCTGCAACTACCTCCACCATAACCACCACTTCACTTTCCGTGCTTCCAGACCATTGTGTCCTGGATTGGCTCACAGGCCAATATCTTTGAGAAGCAGAAGGTGCGAGAGATTGCCACGCTGATCCGGGATACTGAGCGCCACGGCAAAGCCCAGATCACCAACGTTACAGAGGGAGAGGAGCCGCCCGAAATGCAGGAGGTGCTTTTCCTGAACCCAGATTCTTTGTGGAAAATCAACTTTTGCCCATGTCTCTCTTATAGCCTACTCTAGTAAAACTCTACCCTCCAGACAATCTGTCCCATAAATTACATCACAACTTGTCATGTATTCATTTGAAATGTTTTTTTTTGTAATTGTAGTTGACATACCAGTATAATATTATATAATATAATATGAATACAGAACCTTACTTTTACATTTTGATTGACAGGTGCTGGGCCCAATCCCAGAGCTTAAAGAGAGCACACTAGAAGAGGACACCAAAGCTGATGCGTCAAACACTGCTTCCCTCTACAAGGTATTTATATAATGCCCCCCCCCCCTTTAATATTTGAAAAAGGTTTATGTTATTTGCACATTGCAGTCACAGATATGTGGAGAATATAGATGTATTCAGTGCACTTTTAGTATGTATTAAATGCTTCCTGTTACTTTCTCTGTAGGTGTCTGATGCAACAGGGTCAATGAAGCTCTCCAAAGTATCAGAGAAAAGCCCGTTTGCCAAGGACCTTCTGCTTCGTGATGACTGTTTTATTCTCGACAATGGAGCCAATGGGAAGATCTTTGTGTGGAAAGGTATTTGCTATGAAAGAGACTTGATAAGTGTATATAGCAGGAAACATTTTTGTTTTATGTGAAACATCTTTGTTTTGGTTGATTTGATTGACAGGAAGTGGAGCCAATGCTGCAGAGAAGCGGGAAGCTCTGAGAATGGCGGATGATTTTATTCAGCAAATGAACTACCAAAGAATGAAAACTCAGGTCAGTTAAGGCCTGTGGTGATGGAAAAATATCTTAATAGTGTATAATCAATTGTGTTATTTAATTGGAGGTTGGCCTGATTACTGTACTGTATTTCTGACATATGGCCATTTGTGTTGATCCTGCATTAATAGCATTCAGTGATTATACCACAGATCAAATGCAGTGTGTGTGTGTTTGTTTGTGTGTGTCTGTGTGTGTGTGTGTTTGTGTATGTGTCTGTCTGTGTGTGTCTGTGTCTTTGCTTGTTTGTGTAAGTGTGTGTGTGTGTGTATACAAGTGTGTGCTATAATATTGTCTGTCTTTACTGTGGATTCCCTGTAGGTGGAGATCCTACCCCAGGGCAGAGAGACCGTCATGTTCAAGCAGTTCTTCCACAATTGGAACTAGATCGCCATCTGGCTCTACAACAATCCAAGCATATGATGCACTCGCTCGAAACATTGAAACGTCAAAATAGTAACAATAATGATTGTAATACCAGCATTTCTGCCGCTGTCACTAGTCTAATGACTAAAAGTGTCAGCAAGCAAAAACCCAATGCGTTGGGTTTTGCAATGTATGTATATATTGAGAAAGAGAAGAAAGAACATTTATGTGAAGGTGTGGATAACTGTTACATTGTCAAGCTGAGATTCAGTAGATGTGAACTGAGCTGCAGTCTTGTGTATGCCACAGTTACACGATACAGAGACTCGGGTGCTTGACTCGATTTAACTGCCACTTACTTTCACACATGTTGACAGAGGTTGTTGTTCTTCAGGTGACTGGAATGTTTTACTGCATTAAAGCCAAGAATATTTCTCACAGATAATGGAAATGCCTGTCTTTGTAAGAAACATTTTTGGTGGGTGTTGGTGGGTTTAATTTTATTTAATGTATGTTGTTCCCGTCATGAGTTACAATAAAGAAAAAAACGTTGGAAGCTTAGATATATATTGCGTAGAAAGTTCTGGCAAGCTTCCACAACATAGCATTCATATGACATACATTATAAACAAAAATACTGAGAAACATCCTGTTATATGTGTTGTTTATGGTAATTTAGTGTGGAAGTAGTGTAGAATGTGCAAGAGGATTTTATGTTAACCCTAGTGCAAAAGTGCAGGGGTGTCCAGATATTCCCAAATTCTGAGGATACTCACAGCACAGTAGCTTTTGATGACTTGTCCCTGGCTAAACGTGTCCCTAGAAATTTCCCTGATTTTTACTGAACTGGCCAGTCCAGATGGACTGATACAGCATTACAGTAGCCTAAAGAAGTATCCTACCAGTAAAATATATTTTAATTGCATTTTGTGTTAGGCTTTTCAAATAAATTGGGTAGGCTATAACTAAGTTTAGCTAAACCCAAACTAGTTCTGTAGTTGTATAACACAATCTGTTGCTTATACAAGTCAGTTTTGTACTTCTAGAAATAGTTGGCGAATCTTTAACTTTATGCAAATTTGTGCCGGGCGGCAACCAATCAGACAACTGTGTGTCTTGACGAGGGCGGGAGAAACAAAAAATTGCAAACAGTATGGCGGCGCCCAGGGAATTTTCTACATAAAAATGTATTTGTTTAATTAAAGGGTTTATGGACCGCAGTGTGTGTGTAATCGTGTCCGATTGTGTTTAATATCGTAAACGAACGTTATCAAGACAACTAGAACACTGTAGATTAGAAAATTAACAGTTCCAACTGAAGTTAGCCGAACGCTACACATAGCTAACATTACTGCACATTGATGGCTCAAAATGTGTTATGGAACAAAGATTGGTGTCAACATAAAAAATAATAGCAGTTTACAGGTCACACGAACATATTTGGGGTAAATTCATCACTGTAAACGTATCCAGAAGCTTCCCACGGTTTAGTTTAGGTAAGCTGCTAGGCAAACTTTAGCGCGCCTTCTGTTCGCAGTTGGCAAGCAGCCTACTGTAGAATATTGCTTGCTACGACCAGTAAACGTCATGTTTCCTTGGCCACTCCCAACGGCGAAATATGATAAGCGAATATTCGCCAAGTGAACGCTGTGTGGAAACGTACGATGGCCCAAGTAACTTAAGTGAACTTGTAAGTTAGCTTGTTTATCGAGATGAGTACCATAGTAGCCTATCCAAACAGTTCCCCGGCGTTGTGCGTAGTGTTAGACAGTAGCTTCACTACTAGTAGCCTAGCGAACAAAGGTAGTTTAACCCCTTAAGGCACACCGTCCCACCTGTGCCAGAATGAGGAAAAAGTCCACAAATACTTCAATAATTGTCTGTCGTCCTCAACTCACATGTACAAAAATAATATTTAGGATTACACACTAAATATTTACTAAAACTATATATTGCATGCACCAGTGCTGCATGTATCTGTAAGGTTACGGGACCCATTCAGTAGCTCGACATATAGGAAACTGCCTTTTATTTAGCTTGCTGCATTTTGTATTTATGTAGCTTTAGTAGTGAGGATTTATCGGATGTGGAGTAACTTGTAGCTTATTTAACTACAGTACATTTTTTGACCCAACACATTTTCTGACCCATCTTACCCAAACTGTGCACCAATAGTGTTTATAACAGTCTTAGATGCAAGGTCTTTGTATGTAGTCAGGGATTCAGGTTACCAGGTCCAGGTCAACTGTCATCTGCTGTATCTCTCAGGAGGAGGGGCATGATGGTGTTGAGGCCTCTGGAAAAATCTAATTATGATTATCACAGCCCTGCCTACTTAGTCACTCGAGTTCTTAGGGGTTCTAAACATGATTTGCTGGTTCCACACCCGACCTTATGAGGTCTATAGAGAGAATTTCTTTCAAATACCACCATGAGAGAGGCCAGTACTCTTTTTTTTAAATGGGTCATCTTATTCTGGTCATTCACCTCTCACCTCATTTCCTTACCAAGAACTGCTGCTTTTTACACTCAGCTTGACATGCCTCATAAATTTACCAGAGACTTCCTAACATGCAACATTTACTAGAGGCCTCCTGACCACTAGAAGGTAGCTTGGTCATCACCATGACAACCATCATTATCACCAGCATTCTGAGTAAGGGCTGATGTAACCTGGGAGTAATTTAAGGTTGTTCAAGGTAGATTCGAAGCATGCTATGTTGGCACGTACAAGGCCACACCTACAAACTTCATCAGAGATAAGAAATTGTATAGTTTTCATGTCTGAGTATTTGGTTACCTAATTTCTCCTGTAATATTATTACCAGAAAGAATGCTCCTAGATCGGGGTCCTCCTGGACAAGAATCCATTGATACTGTACTTGTACTTTGCATTATTGAATCAGAACTAGGCCAAATTCAAGTCTGATTTGTTTTTTTAAACTATTTCACTTTTGCACTAGGGTTAACATAAAATCCTCTTGCACATTCTACTCTACTTTCACACTAAATTACCACAACAACACATATAACAGGATGTTTCTCTGTATTTTTGTTTATAATGTATGTCATATGAATGCTATGTTGTGGAAGCTTGCCATTTATTGCATGTTATCTAAACAGAAAAAGGTGCTTGTATCATTAACTGCCAAAGTAATAAACTGAATGAAATGATGCTTGCAATTGATGTTTATGAGATTATTTTGTAATGTTTAGTTGTAAAGACTTCTGTATATTCTGTATGAGTTACTACTACTAAGGTGAATAAATACACAGATAGACAGACAGACTTTTTTAACTGTTTTTTTTTCCTTCCCCCTTTACATTTGTATTTATGCATTTAGAAGACGCTTGAATGCCAATGGTGCTTGCATCACATACCTGGTAAGTATTCCAAGTAATTACGGATTCTTGGGTGCCTGAGTAAGAGAAGCCAAACGTACTGTTGTGGTAAACTGTTCTCCTAACTGAACAAAGCCAACAGGGTACTTTTTTTTTTTGAGAATTTCATTGCTTGGCAGTTTTTCATGATATTCATTTATCATTGCTCAAAATGTTGCCTGACATGAATGACATCAGGCACCAAAGGTTCCAAACAAATGTTATCAATCAAGTCTGTAAAAGGGATGTGTTCCAATGAGAATGAAGAAAAAGTATAAATGTATCCACTATGCCATGAAAAATCAGTAAAATGTAATAAATGAAAGGGGCTCTATGAGATGCTGCAGAATTTTAGCACAAATCTATTTTTGTCTCAAATTGTAGGCATCTCTCTTTGATCGGCTTTGTTTTTGCCCCCTTAATACATTGTCAAAAAAAAACACTCTTAAAAGAAAACACAGGGGCTGTAGTCCTCAAACACTCAAACAAACTTAAACACAGCAAACCAATCAACAACCAGATGGGCGCGCATGAACTCCCACATCATCTTGTTGCCGATTGGTTAGCCATTGTTTGTTATGTTTAAGTTCAGATCCCCTTGTCAGTAGTGTTTGTTTGAATACACCACTCAAGTTTGAGTTTTACAGCCCCGTCTTGTCTTTCGAGACCAGTTTTCTTTTTCATAGTGTATTCAGGGGGCAGAAAGCTAACCGATCAAGGCGAGATGCCTACGATTTCAGATAAAAATTAAATTGCGCTAAAATCCTGTAGCATCTCATAGAGCACCTTTAAGTTACAGTCAGCGATCAATGTTAGGGATGTAAAAGATGTTATAATGTAAAATCTAATGGCAATGTCGGTAACACCTTCTATGAACCAGTATTCATAAATGGATATAATGCATTTATAAGTCAATGTTAATATTGGTATATCATCTTCGTATAGACTAACAAGATGGCTAACATGTGACTACATAAACAGTTCTGACATGACATTATAAACGCATTCAAATCATAAATGTATACAATGCCTTCGGAATACTGGGCTAAAAGAAAGGGTTTTATAAGAAGTCTTTGGGTGTACATTAAACTACATCAAAGATTGTTTAGAACAGCTTCATCAACCGACTCTGAATACTTTAATCGCACACTGTTCCATGCCACTGGGCCTCTTGTCTAGTGTCTTGTGCTCTGTCCCTGTCTGCCAAATGTTATAAATTTAACACTGAACTTGTTGGAAGTGGCAGGAGAGAATACCCTGAGAAGACACTGGGCTCATTGCAGGAGACACTAAACAAGGCAAATCGACGGTGGACATACAGCACATACTCCACACTATACATACTGTAAATGTGTGGCATGAATGGCCGAGATGGAAGGTAAGAGCACAAGACAGTGGTGTCATGGGACACTGATTGGCACAAGCCATTAGCAAAATTACAGTATAGTTATTGCTCCTAATTCTACTTAATGTGTGTGGGGGGTTTACAGTAACTCGTCATTCACAAACAGCGTCATGGTATGGGCACTGAAATGTACAAGCAAGCAGGCAGGCAGGCACCTGTTTGTTCTGGAAAGGGCATCTGTAGCATGGCCAGGAACACAGGAATCTAACACGAGGGCTACACTGGCAGCTTATTCTGTATAGCTTCCCTGATAGTCAAGTAGGGCTATTTGGACAAGTAATGGAACAGCTTCATAAAAAGACAGTCTATCTCAAGGATTTGTCATGGATCAAGCGCTGATGTATATGTTTACAAGTTCTGTTGCTAATGGTGAGAAGTGGAGGAAAGGTCAGGAAATTGACTGTGGATGAGTAGGCTAATAGTTTGCTTTAGGGATGAGCTATGGGTGTGTTGGGCATTCTGCTTTCACTTTGATAACGGCACACTGAGTCAAAAGGTGCATGTAGGGACATCTCAGCAGCAGGGAAACATGCACCAATGGACATATTGCTTGCATGCTAGACACACACACATGCAAATACACACATATACACATGCAGGGAAAAGAGTTAGAGAACCAGAGTTGTATCAATAAAGAATGCCTGTCTCTTGCTCTATGATTATTGCATTGTTGAAATAAAAAGTTTTAATGTATGCATGTGAATTTAAACATGGCACTGAGTAAAGCAGGCAAGGAAATGCGATCTCCAAATCTCATAAAATAATTGTTATTGATATTCGAATCTATCAAATCTAAGAATAATGGTCTCCAACATGGTTCAAAGTTTCTTCTCTCATTTTAGCGATTTAATGAATATATATATATATATATATATATATATATATCTGTGTGTGTGTGTGTGTGTGTATGTATGTTAATCTATTAGAGAAAAGTTCACTCTTTTTTCAGTGTTAATGTTTGTCCAAATGGTGTGCTTCCACAGAGAAACATAACACACTATATACTACCCAATTTGCTGTGTAGCTGAGTATAAATAAACTGAGCTAAACAACATGAGGTGATGTGGAATGTGGAAGGCTTAAAGGCAAGTAAAATTCATTAAAAGGCATATACTGCATACAGCAGGGAACTGATGAACATTTTATTTACTGGATGAACATTTTATTACTGGAATGCACAGTATCCTTTTGCCTGCTTTCCCGTAAAGGTACTGTAATTAGCTAAGGGTATAGCTGGAGCAGGGGATGACCCCGCCTAGGAAACCTATATGGCAGTTCTGAGTCCAAAGATCATCTTGGCTGAAGCTATTAAAAAGGGCATGTGTGCAAGTATTCCCGTCCAGTCTCAACACCATCTGTGACCGCACATACTCCCCTTCCTCCTGGTAGGAACACTTTCTATTTGTGTTATTGAAAATGTCTAGATTGATTGCAATCATATATAAATGTTTATTATTTATGTTGTTGAATAATAAAATAAATAGTAAATTATCCAACAACAACAATAATAATAATAATAATAATAAACAATATTTGTATTTATATAGTGTACCATAACAAATGCATTGTGTACTCCTTATAGAGTATGCTAATAGATTATATCGACCTTAAATATATTTATATGTGATATAAATAATTAAAACACTTCATTGGTATTTATGGAAATGAATGTCCTTTCTTCTCAGGAGTAGCCTACATACGTCACTGTTTAAGATGAGCATTCTTAAAACTGCAAGTAAGCATTGTTTTGTTATTTCCATTACTGGCTATAATCACTGGCTATATTTAGACCAATGCTGATCAATGGTCTCATTAGGCCTGATCAATAAAGGATTACAGTAGGGATCAATGGGTAAAAGTTTTTAAGATGCTTAATGATCCAATTATATTGGCCATTACATCAGCACATAATATACCTGCCATGCCATAGGATGACATTTTTATTCTGGACTGAATCATTTTTGGGCCAATTCCACTGAAAATTAGACTTTTTGTCACACTATTAATGCTGATGGATTGACATGGTAGACCTATTTGCATGATACCAACTGATAACATTATATTTTAGTTAGATAATTTTACATCAAAAACAAGCAAGTGGGCGCAACTGGCTGGGGCACCTGCACCGTATGCCGGCGACCCGGGTTCGATTCCCGCCCCGTGGTCCTTTCCGGATCCCATCCCTGCTCTCTCTCCCATTCACTTCCTGTCTCTCTTCACTGTCCTATCAAAAAAATATACTTATGAAACAAGCAAATGCTCAAACTTCATGTAAATCGTCATAATGAGGCATTTTACTGTCATACCGGAGACAATAAAATAAGTGAAATTTCTGTGAAATTTCCTCTTGATATTTTCTGCATTAGTGAGTTATTGACTGGCTTGTTACTAATTATTTCATCAGAGGGGGGAGGCCTACAGAACCTGATGAAGGATGGGGGAACCCAGAGTAACTCGATTGGGGCAGTGCGCTGGAACCTGCCCGATGAAGACATCAAGACCCACAGCTCTGCTCCTAGCTTTTCCTCAAAACTCGATAGGCCCTTGTCATCACTGTCATCATCGGTAGGCAACTCAACCTCATAGACCTTCAGTATTTACACCTATCTGTTTGAAACCATGTGTCATGACCTAGTCAGAGGGAAAGAAGATTATAGATAAGGTCAAATCATATGATACGTTTACATACATACATACATACATGCATACATATAAATGTGTGTGTGTGTGTGTATGTGTTTGTGTGAGTTCTCTCTGGACGCTTGGATCTAAGTTTTGAAAGGGTTGTTGACTTCAATAGCCATGCATAATTTTCTATACTGTGCAATGTGGTGGTCTTAAGCTCTGTCTGCATGCATGTGTGTGTGTGTGTGTGTGTGTGTGTTTTTTTTCAATACTGATATTTGATTGTTTCCATCTGTCAGCAAAAACACAGGCAGCAGGGCCTAAGAGACCTTCGCAGCCTGGATGAGTGTGTTCGCTTCCTCAACCATTGGAAAGACCAAGTGGCTCAGGTTTGCAAGGTAAGACTAATAAGGATGAATGGTTTACTCTTGCAAAGAGTACCCGAGAGTTGGTCAGTTGGTTTGTTTTTTAATAATAATCTGCTTTTGACCTGTATACACATATGTGCAGTATGTGTCTTATCTGCCAACAGAGAGACCTAAATAGATGGATAGATTGAGAAAATAGGTTGATTAGGTTAGATAAAAACCAATGAAAGATGGAAAGTAAAGATTAACTGATAGATAGCATGATAAGCAGGGGCCAATCTGACAGTTATCTAAACTGATGGTTGAATACATAAAAAGACTGACTGTAGAGACAAACAGATGTCTCTACTTTATGGTCCTTACCCCTATAATGGTGGATAAATTAAATATGTTATCTGTAGTCTATTGCTGTGGGCGTAGAACATGTCAGTTTCAAAGGGCATGCAACTATGCAACTGCTGATTATATATCCTGATATGATTCAGGAAGAGTCATTGAAAAAAGGGGGTAATTTTCTCCTTGCAGTTCTTCTGAATATTCTCTGCTCACAGTCAATAAAACAAACATTTATATTCAACCTGTGACGTTAGCATTGTAACATATGTAAACCACTACACAGATATATGGGTGATAGGTGTGTAATTCTATTCTATTGTCTATTTCTTGCCCGTTATCCCTAAACCCTGAAAGCAACATTACACCTAATTTTGTACACATAATGTGTCCTAATATCGCAACTCCATGAGTATGAATTTAATTAAATATAATTAATGCTTGCTCTAAAATAGTATGCATCAGATTATTTGACCAAACAGAAACACCAAACATGCAGAATGCAAATTTGAGACCTTTCTTGAAGCAGCACCATTGTTTAAATGCACTTCTACATTTTCAGCTTCACAACTTCCAGTAGAAGAGCTGATATTTGAACTCATAACTTTTTATTGGTATGGGGCTTCTCGTAAGCTTACTGACAGACATGTTTATGAGCCACATAAAATGCACTAGGCTTGGTAAAACAAGAATAACATTTTTTTTATCTGGCTGTATTGAACTGTTACGCAACTTATTGCCTTATAGGCCAATATAGTAGGCCTACATCTATCTATCTATAGGTTATGTTTTCTCGTGGAGAAAGGATTAAGTGGACTCGTGGACAAAGATTATTGCCTGAATGAATGTAGTCTGTTTTTTATTTTTTTAATGACTGATGCCTGACCACATCAGAATGACTGCAATTTACTGTTACGACTGCATAAAAAGACAGCAGCAAAATCAGATTCAGCTTTAGATAACCTTCCCGCTTTCAGGGCTTCGTGCAAAGACTCAATCCAGTTGCCTTATTGCCATTGCTTTTGATAAGTGGTCCAAAGGGGCAGTGATAATGTTTTATGTAACCCAGTTAATCTCAGGAGATGTGTGTCAACTGTTTAACTATGATCTCAACAACTCATCCCTTCTCATCATTGCCCATGTCATTGGTGTTGTTGTAAACGTTGCTAGGGGATGTGATGTATGCGCAGACCATTATCACTCATCGGATAGTGTGATAAAAAGAAAGAAGAGACTTATTGAGGTCAAAGGGAAAATTATTATCTCTGGAAACTGATAAGGGCTGTCATAATCTTGAAAGCAGTTCCCTGTGCAACTCTCAACCTGGTGCCATTTTGCCTACTGTCTAATGTGGAGTACTGTGTACAGTGTGTTAGAGGCCATCATAAACGGGGGGAGGGAGGGGGTATTGTGGAACACAGTCAGTCACCAGTGCACCAATCATGGTGACATAACACCTGTTCTGCTGACACTGATGAGGTGGGATTCGTTGTCTTTACAAGTGTTGAGGTGTCATGTAGTTGAGATACAAAGGTGGGTTTGGGGCCCACTGTTCCAAGGTTAACACAGGTGTTTTATGGAGGTGTGCCGTAAAGATTGTGTTGGTACACTGTGGCCTCGTCCTGTATGTTGAAAATGCACATACATGTAGGTGTTGCTCCTCACCTGTGTGGAAACTTCTCCCAACGACTATGACTAATGCACTACTAACAAACAAGGCTGATGCAATAGAGCCACCAAATCACTCAGCAACTGTAATCCCCTTTCGAGTCAAAACATTGTACCACTACTAGCTCTATAGACCTATATGCTAACAGCGAGTGTCTGTGTCTGTGATGCAGGAGGAAGACAAGTTCAAAGGGAAGGCCTCAACAGACACCAAAATGGACCCACGCACCGTACGCAGCATGGAGGAGAGCCGCAAGCTCATCCTGGAGTGGGCCAGTGAGCTCAACAATGTGGACATGGTGAGGGATTGTGGGTAGTAGATCTTAGATATTACATAGTCCATAGCCCATATTACATAGTATCTATATTGATATCAGCGTATACAATTGGAAATATTTGGACAAACACACAGTATAAATATCGTTTTGTCCATCACAACAGTACATTTTAAATGAAATGATTCAAATTGTCAGTGAATAGCAGATTGATATTTATTTCAGTGGGTTAAACGAAAACATTGCCCAAAAATATAAGGAGCTCAAGTAATTGTAATACACAATCCCCTCATTTTAAGTATTTATACAAATTTAAATTAAAATCTGGATGAAAGTACTGGTCGTGAACTTATAGACAGATGCTAGGCATCCTCTTTTTAAATCCTGTCTGACGAGTGAAATGCTTGCTTGATTGGGTTGGACCTATATGGCCTTTCCACTTTTTTGTTTTAATAAACTCCTGGGTTGCTTTCATTAAAGCTGCAATAAACCAATTCCTAAACCCTACGTTCCATTTGGAAATAGATAGCCTCAAATGAAAGCTTAGTTTGCACCTCAGTCATTATATACAATTTGAATAGGTCACCGTAAACCGTTAAAGGTACTCTGCAGGATTTTAAAACCTTTTAGCACCTTTAACAGTTAAATAACAAAACCCGTGTCTGTGTCCAAACATTTATGGACCTAATTTATGTGGACTACATGCTGCTAGGAAATTAAAAAAAAATGTTTGTATATATTAAGGATTCAGGTGTGCTCCAACCTAACAAACTGCCACTTCAATGGAACCTTATGTGTGCATTCAGGATGTATAATCCAGTGCATATATATCTATCATTGCCAAAGTAATGATCAGTGTTTACGTTTTCTCCAGCTTTCCAGAAACAACCCATGGATACAGGAGAAGGTGAAAGAGACCAAAGAGGCAAAGGGAGAAGGAAAGGATAATCGGATCAACCAACACGAGCTCCTTGAACAGCAGCTCATGGAGTGGGCCAAGGATTTAAAAAGCACTTCAGAGGTAAGAGGGAGACAGAGATACACACATCAGTTTTGTCATTGATATGCAACTTTCAGAACTTCTAAAAGCATCTAACCACCTATAAATATGTGTTTGTGTGTGTGTATGTATGTGTGTGCAGAAATGTGGCATGCTGGGAGAGGAGCTGGGAAAGTCCCTAAGACTCCTGGGTCTGAGGAAGAAGAGGCTTGAGAGTCTGATGCCCCTGCTGGAGTTCATCACCTGGTCTCTCCTCACAAATGACTGCAAGGTAAAGACCCCCTTCGTCCCACTTTGGCTGCCCCACATTTTGCCCAATTACCCAAGGCCCACAGACAGGAGTGAAGGGGAGGAGTGAGAATGGGTGAAGGTAGGAGTTAAATGGGTGGTGTTAGTGCCTTGGTACCTTTGGACCAAACGTGGCCACCCGTAGCCTGATATGATTATGCAAGGCTGTTGATAGCGTGCCATGTTTCTTGCTTGAAACGATTATAGCTCTTAGTGGCCCTTGATCCCTTTTCCAGATCGACTTCGATCGAAATCTGATATGAGTTAGGAAATAGACCATATTCTTTTTTAAAAGAAATGAAAAGACGTTTGAAAGTGTGGCAAAATTGCAGGCAAATTTTCACATTATTTAAGTATTGACATAAACTAAAGTACTAAACTAACAATTATTGTTCTTGTTGTTTACTAGAAGTAATCAGTAAAGAACATTTTACTGGAAGTAAACAAAAGCTGGTGTTTACTAGAAGTAAACAACTCACATGTTCTCATCAATTCAGGAATAAAAGCAAGAGTATAGCTAAAAGATTTTTTTAAATCTCATATGATCTTTTTTCTCTTTAGGGAATGCCCCAGATTTGGCTATCAGCTAAGCAGCGCAAATGGGAAGCGGGCACTCTCAGATATATCCCAAATTCAGGTAAATCCTAATCTTTGGTTTACTTTCATTATTATCATTTAATGTCAGTAATGTCATTCTTGTCATTATTACCAGCACATCTATTCACAATGAAAAAGATTAATAATAGTAACTCATTATTATTATTATTATCATTGTTATTAACACATAAATGTTAACATTGCAGTGTGGAGCTGGATCTGCAGTGCTAAATGTAAGTACCAATATGTGCTTTCTTAAGAATATCAACAACAAACAAAACATATAATATAATCCAACTCCTTATGTCTGGAGTATTAATTGCTTTCATGTTACTTTGCAGCTAATGTGACTTTGGATCCCCTGACCAACCACCCCTGGCTCTTGGTCTCTGACGATCAGAAGAAAGTAATGGAGTCGCACCAGGAGGCCAACCTTCCATACAGCCCTCAGCGCTACGACGGCTGGCCCTGCGTGCTGGGCTGGGAGGGCTACCTGAGTGGCCGCCACTACTGGGAAGTGGATCTGGCCAATGAAGGCTACTGGAGGGTCGGCGTGACCACAGGCTCTTCCAAGCGCCACGGCCGCTTCCCCATGTGCCCCAGCAAAGGCTACTGGACCCTGTGGCGAAGCACACGGCAGTTCTACGCCTGCACCAAGCCCGAGACGGCACTGCCTCTGTCGCTGGTGCCACGGCGCCTAGGCATCTACCTTGACTACGAAGAGGGCCAGATCTCGTTCTACAATGCCGAGAACCGCTCACACATCTACACCTTCAAGGGCCACTTCCGTGAGAAGCTTTACCCCCTCTTCGCTCCGCTGGACGGACGAACCCTCATCACAATCAGGGACAGCAGCTCAGTAGCAGTCATGTAAACTTGGCAACCTGCAGGACCTCCAACCCCACCCCACTGCTGTACATAAGTTTTGCAGATACAGACGGTAGAGTCTATAAATATACACTACATACGATACATACAACGGCTGATGTACATAAAAATTCTAGCTATTTGTACATGGATGCATTTCAATGTGCTCTGTCACATAACTGCGGGACAAAAAGCCTTGTAATTTTTAGCAAGAGTTCCAAACTAAAACTAATGCACAAAACTCAAATGACTATTATATATTTATCATTAAGTAATGTTTGTTTGTTTTGGTCTACATGGGTGTCTGGTGTGTGTGTGTAAGTGTGTGTGCTAAATGTGCGTGTGTGTAACTTTTTGCACTTTCAACCTGTATTGAGTAAATTACTTAAATGCGTAGGTATTGCATACTTCGCTTCATTGGTCATAAGTACAGGACCCTGTCATTTTGATAGTGATGGTCTAAACCCAATTCCTGAGGAAACTGTAGAATGTTTAGTGACTGTCTTTAATATCTGAGTTTATTCTCCTTTTGCCTTCCTTTTCATACTGTATGTATTCGTATATAGTAAAGAACTGATGTACATTTGATTGACAGAAAAATAATCATAATAATGTACAGAAAAAGGAATATGTACACATTTTTTTCCAATTAAAAGTGCATTTTATAAAGTACCAGAGGTGTCTGAGTTGTAATTTTCAATTTGTTTGCATTTCCCTCAGGAGTTTTTTTTTTAACTGGCCTTAAGACCAACAATTTCCCATCACCAGTGAGATGCCGCTTAAACAGCTTTTAATGTATTTGTGCATTAATGAGTAAAGGAAAAAAAATGGATTTTCTCTGTTCAGGACACGTAGAGAATTGAAAAGTTAACTGTGCACTTAATGACATTTTGTTTTCGATTAAGTGGTGGCCTGGTGGCCAATTACCTCTTTATAATTAATGAACTTTTCTTCTGCATGATTATGTATAATCTGTCTGATTGGCAAGACATCTTTGTATAAGATTAAAGTTAGATTTATAAACAATACAAGCTCGCAATCCACTGAGAATGTATCTGCAACCCACTTTTGTTTCCTAACGTGTTAGTTAAGAAACACTTCCTTAGAAAATGTACATAGTGAGATAAATAAATGCTTGTAAATAGGCAATTTTCCAAGTACCACATTTTTTTTAATTAAAAAAAATGTTAGCAACTCTGGGAAACGTGCAGCTAATGAAAATAGATCAATTAATCAATCAAAAATAAAATGACAAGTTAGATGAAATTACACATCCAAAGACAAAAAAAACAAACAAACACAAAAACAAAGTCTTGGCTTTCCTCTGCCTTTTCAGGACCCTAATCCATCAGTCTTGCTACATGACGCTCCATGTTCAACCCCAATTGACTTCGCTGCAGGCAAGTCAGGTAGCAACTGACCTCCCAGGCCCTGTCCAATTGGGCGATGGTGCCCTCGACCGGACAGTGAACCATCTGCAGGAAACGGAAGCTGTGGACTCTGTCTGTCAACGCGCAGACGCTGAGGACCTGCAAATGCGGTATACCTTCAGCGGGCACAGGCACTTGGCCCTTCTCATCTCCCACCAAGTAAGGTGGGAGGGCAGGCAGAGCATCAGGCTTGGCTCCCTCTGGTTCAGCAGCCCAGTCCTCCCAGTCCTGAAAACGGCTGGCACTGCAGAAACCCAGGTGGCCCTCGGGGGAGGCCAGCACGCAGCCGCGCTGGGTCTGCAAGTACCGGTAGGGGCGGAGCAGAAGTGATGAGGACGAGGGCTTGGACGCTCCTGCAGCAGTAGACTTGGGGGATTTTTTGGACTTGCGAGTCGTGCGGGACCCACCTGGCTGTTTTTTCCTTTCCACCAAGGTGCTGCGGTCACGACGCGTGTTGTCAAAGAGTAGGTCTGTGCACTCCAGCACGATCAGCTCGCGACCAGGGCCCAGATGGAGGGAGTGCTGCGGCCGGAAGCGGGAGATGTAATGCTGGGAACCACGCACAGGGATCTGAAAGTGTGTGACCAACATATTAACACACAAAAAAATCAACCAAAAAAACAACCAAGCAAAAAATATTTAGTTATATGGTCAAATTAGTAGAATAAACCTTAAAGACAGAAATCATCGCAACATAAATTAAAGACCTAAATTAAAGACCCTTTCTGGAAAACTATCCATCTATCCTATCTTATCCCTCTCTCCATATCTATCCATCCATTCATCCCAACCTCCCTCACCAGTTGCAGGCGGTGCTGCATGAGAGCCATAATGCTCGTCCAGACCCGGTACACAGTGGCATGCCCAATTTGAAAGCGCAAGGCCAGGTCTTGCACCAAGAGGCCCAGGCGCAGACGCATCAGTGTCAGAAGCAGTTCGTCCGCAGGGCTTAGCGCACGACACGCGCTCATCCGCTGCCACCGGCCAGGTATCTGGGCCATGAGATTCTCGCGCACAGACTCAGGCGTGGCCTCTTCCTCGTCACTGTCATCCTCCTCGAGGAAGACAGTGGGGTTGTCGGACTGGGTGAGTGATGTTGAGTCCTGCAAAATGCGACAGGTTTAATTGACATGAAACTAAAATTAATAAAAAGAAACACAATTGCTCTTTCCCAAATTAGTCTACAGAACAGTTCTGCTTCCAACCTGGGAGATTTTGGTCATTTTTTGATAGATTCGGATCTCTTCCATACCCAAATTAACTTTTACAGTACAAATGACTGTATTGTACTGGCAAATGCTAAACTGAAAATAACTTCCTATGCCTCCTTCTCATCACCGTCTCACACAAAATGTCATTACCAATATGGCGGAGAGAGACACCATGAGGATGTTCACTGGATCTGTCAAATTACACAAACTCAGTTAATTGAATGATGTTGTCTATATTTTATTATTATGGCAAGTCAATCTGTCACACCATACAGACTGCATCTACACTAATATAGCGCTTTCAACACCTACACTCAAAAAGTTAATGGAGGCTGCTATAAAAGGCGAGAACCTGCACACCAATTTAGAGTTCAATAGCTCGCTCAAGGATTTCAACCCGAACTCACCATGGCCCCACAGACTCATAATGACACTACACATAATTCCATGTCCTTGCCTGGTCAATTGCATCCATATCTGAGGTTGGTCCATTCTCCTTACTCCTACTGTCCGTATCATCTTTCTCATTGTCTATCCTGTCCGCTCCTTCTTTCTCATTGTCGAGAAAACAGGTCAGCAGGTTGCCGTCACCGCTGTGGAGGAAGGCCAGGAAGGTCTCGAAGTGGGCGTACGTCTTGAAGCCCGTGAAGAAGCGCACCCACTGCGGGGGGCCTCGGCTCAGGGCGCGAGCGGAGACAGTGGGCTGTCGGGACTTGAGCTTGAGCTTGGGCTGACGTGTCTGAAGGCTCTGGTAGAGCAGGGATAGGGAGGGAAGAGTGGGAAGGATAGAACAGGAGTCTGTGAATAAAGCCCTCTGAATGATCAAAGTTAAAACCGATGTCAAACCTTTATAAACATATGCTCTAACTCTAAAGGTCATGTAAAGGCTCAAACTAGGGCTGTGCGATTTAGGCAAAAATCTAAATTGTGATTTTTTTCAACCAATATTGCGATTGCAATTTTTCAACCACAAGCACCAAATATGTCCCATTAATATGCATATTTGTACACAATGTCTAATTAAAAATAGAAAATGAACTACTCATTAATCAGCATATTTTTATTCAAGAGAATATCTTGTTGCGTTGAACCCCAATCCTTGTTTAACATAGTGCAGAGTGTAGCTAACAAACAAGTCTATGCATTAAGTCAATGCAGTTACAAAAAAAAATTGCATGCTGTGATTTTCAAAATTGCGATTATATTGCAAATGCAATTAATTGTCCAGCCCTCGCTCAAACCAAGTTAAAACCAATGTCAAACCTTTATAAACATATGCTCTAACTCTAAAGGTCATGTAAAGGCTCAAACCAAGTTCTAGTCCTTGATTCTGATTCGCTCACTCCTTACCTATCACCACCCAATTTTATACTGATTGTGTAGAATTGCCTATCCGGGCTTAATGCTTATACAATCAGCTGATACTATAAAGAAATGGAAAAGGTTCCAACCCCAGTCATACCTGTTTTTGCTCGAGGCTGAGGTGCAGGATGGTGTTGTTGCTGACTGCCAGCTGCTCTTTGACCCCTTTTATCTCCCTCTTCAGTAGCTGCTTCTCCTCCTCCTCCTGATTGAGCTGAATCGTCAGCAAACGGATTTTGTCATGGCAGCTCTGCTGGGCCTTTTCCCACTTCATCTGATGGAGTATGCAAGTTAGAATTTATTGATGTACCGCTTTTCCAAGGGCTTCTTAAGGTAAAAAAAAGTGGCAGAATTGTAGGCATTTTTTTTAACTCAGTCACCTTACGTTGTCTGTAACCTCATTTATGCATGATTACAAACCTATGATGGGTCAGGGCAAGTGGACAACCCCCAAACCTATTGGTGGACAATGACCTCTGTGAGAGGATGTGCATAGTGCCATACAACTCACAGAATATAAGTGGATAATCACTTCTATAAATAGATAAGCAGAGCGCCAACAAATCCACAAAATACAAGTGGACAGGCACCTGCACAGGGGGACAATATCTTCCATAAACGGTCATGCATCAAGTTCCCATCAAAAGCCGTTTTCACCTTGCTCTCCTGCAGCAAGTTCTCCTTGGCCTGTAGGCTTTGGCGCAGGTTTAGGAACACCTGTTCTTCGTGTCTCTTCTCTTTGATCAGGCTGCTGAGCAGGTGAGTGAGCCTGGCCGGGTCTGAGGGAAAGGACAGGGTGCTGTGGTCATGCTGCAGCCCCCGCCAGGCTCGCTGGTGCTGCTGGATATGGGTCACGGTGCCACTAAGCAGCTCCAGAAGTTCCGCTCTAAAAGCCTGCTCTGACAGAGAGTCTGAAGACAGACAGAGAGTGGGAGAGAGAATATAAAGTATAACGTTATGATTGTAAGTTTCATTAGACATGATTAATTCATTGATTGATTAATAGTAGATCGATAGATAGTGTAGCATACACATCAAGGGACATCAAGACAATGACATCCATACAAGTAAAAAGTACGTATACTAACCCAGAACATTCCCTCAGGTATGACCAGTGTGTTATTTTACATCTGCACTTTTACTTGAGAACAGAAAGTGTGCACTTTTGCCATCTGTGGTAAGGACTGACTATCCTACAGGTAATGACTGTTTTGACTGTAAATGTAAAAAAAAAAAAAAAACACACAGTCCTGCTGCTCCTGTTAAGAGCCGTCTTTGTGCCAGTCTGAGAGGTTTAAGAAACATGGATGATATCAAAATCTGCAAAATGACTTGTGGGCATGTTTCCATAAATTAGCCTATTAAGCAAGGAACGGAAAGTTTAATCTTTGCTCACATGGATTTATTCCATTGAGACCATTGCATTGAGAGATATGAACTAGAGAGGCAAAACAACTTGACAGCCAGTTGAGGAAGAGAGAAATTTAGAGGCACTGAGATAGCTCCCAAAAGAACAACTAGAGGTGTTTTAACTGAATTGTGTGTCATCTTACCCCCCCCAAACACGCACCTTCTTGATGAGGAAACCCATCTCTATCTGTATTATGGTTGTTGTTGCTACGATGCTGGGACACACAAGACTTTCTCTTTCTCAGGGACCTTTTGGAGATCATCACCATTTTGGACTTTCTCTTGACTGGTTGACTTTTATTATTCTCCTGTAAGAATATTATTCATAACAAAGAGAAAAATTAGCTTAAGACACACACACACCCATACAGAACATGAAGTAAACATATGCATACTGAGGGTTGTCAGACTCACTGAAAAGCAAAAATTCCATTCTTTACAAGATGCAACACAGAGAACATTGTGCATTGAGAACATTGGGTACCTACTTGCGTAAACATTTACTAGTTATAGATAGATTAAATATGAGGTTGACAAGCAATGTAAAAATTGAGGAATATGTACACAGTGCACGTTGACGTATGCAGCCAGACAAAGACGGACAGCTTGCGATCCTGAATGCGCCTTATGTCCGTTTAAGCAATAGAGAATGGAAACCGATGTCGGCGGCGCAACATACCGTACTCCGCAATCTTTGGTGGCCATGGCGCATAATTTAAATACGAGACAAGTAGACACACAACACATTAAATTGGTAAACAAGTAAATTGGGCATACTAAAACACAGTTCAAAACAATGCTATGTCCTTCCTCTCGGCAGCCTCTGTCTGATCCCCACGCACCTCTCCATCTACTTTCTGTTGTTTAGGTTCATCTTGGTCTTCTTCCTCTGACATGCTTTTGTGTTGGCTTTGCCATCTATGGCCATACAGGTCGGACGGCATAGCTTGCAGTTCACAGTGACCGAGGTGCAGGGTTGGAGCCCAGTCCGGATGCAATTCATCCATCTCGTATGCTGGCTTACCTTTGAGGAGACAATACAACACTGAATTGATATTTTCAAACAGTAAGCGGACACACAGATAGTTACTTTCACTATGATGAAAACTTCTGGTTGCGCACATGAGCACTATCTTAATGGTGCTATTCAGTTTTTGAATTATAATTTAATATCTTCTGCGCAATCTCATACACTAGATTACATATCGTCTCTATTTAATAGCACAAGAAAGTGTACTTTTAACTACAACAAGCAGACATAGTTTGTAACAATCGTTTACCCAAATGGAGAAGTAACATTATCATTTTGGGCCGCAATTACGCTCCTCATAGACTTCCATTCACTGAAATAACAAGGTTATGTTTACATATCATAAATCTTTGGTGTTAGATGTAATTCTGAGTAGAGAACAACTGATACATCGTATCGGGCCGATATTTGCGTTTTTTTCTGCATCGGCATCGACCGATACGGAGGTGCATTCGCGATAATTTTTTCCTGCCATGATTAACACATAGGCGTCGCAAGCAGCTTTGTGTTGCTGGAGACACTGTAGTCCACAGTAATTGAAGTAGTCCACAGAAATTGGAAACACGAATGCTAAATGCATGCTCTATATACAGTGAAGTGTCTTTATAAACTGTTTTTTTAATAAAGTACCTGTACACTTTCAAAGTTCTCATTGTCTCGTTTTAAATGCCAGGGCCCTCAGAAGTCTACCAGTGAAGTGTGGAGTAACTCTGAACCTTGTTAATGGAGTAAAAATAGCGATTTAGCTGCATAGGCAAAGCTGTACCCCTATAGCTAGCAGTGTTAATGAAAGCTTCGGCTAAAGACGGTTTAATGCGTAATGCTGGGGGTGAACAGAGGTGAGCATTGGATATATGTTTGTACTCTGTAACATCTTCCAGTACACTCATTTATAAAACTTTGCATAGGATTTACGCCAGAAGATGGCGTACGCACGAAACTCACGATGTGCATGCGCACAAAAATATTCAGATTTATAAAACTGTGCGCACGCACATTCCACGCCGTTTTCCATTTATAAATCACATCCTACTCTAAAGTTGCGCCACCTGTGCGTGCTTCAAACCACACCTATAATTGCTTATAAATATTCAGCGAAACACCCTAAATGAATATTAATATATATATTGAAATCATGGCAAAAGCCAATGAAAAGAAACATAAAGCACAACGTCAACGTCACGTTGACTGTGAAATGGAAGTTTAGTTTACTGTTCACCATTTCAGCGGATAACTGTCCCTTGCAGTATTACTGAATGGATAGAAGTTTGAACATTTAGAAATGGTAGAATGGTTAAAAAATGTAATGATTTATGCAATAATAATCTGCACCATCGTACACAGCTCCAACATTCAGTCTGCGCTGAATATAACACTGCTATGTCTCAATATGCATCGGGTTGAACTAGACCACCGTGCGACTGCATTTGTGAGAACAAAGCACCATCTCCACGTCACACACAGTATGACTTGGATTGCGGGACATGTTACATGTAACAATGACAAATTCATTTTCACTCGGTGTCCTTAAAGAAATGCATGTGTGATTGCAGTTAATAGGTAGCCTACCCCCGATCACATTTTGGATATCATAGCCTACTTTTCTGTAATTGTGCTTTTTTATTTGCCTGCCCACCGTGTGATGATCATTATTGAAAAAGTGATAAAACATGCATAACAGCCATTCGTGGATAATTATGCTTTGTCTGCTGCTTATTTTGCAAACGCATTCAATACATTTCCTAGTAATTTGTCTTTATTACCTCAAATATTATATTTCTTGACGAGTGAATCAATTAACAGCCAACCGCATTTTAGATTTTAAACAGGATTCTTTTATGAGAAGTGTTTTATGTTTGTGTTAAACTTTAGCCTACTGAACCAATTTTAGTTACTCATTGTTTCCTCCTGATGCCGCCCTTTCCCCTTTGTTTTTTGTGCGTACGCATGGGTCAGACCTTGCGTGGAAGTGCGCACATTTTACCGCCAAGTTGACTTTATATAAATAGCAAAGCTTGCGTAGAAAGTGGCGTACGCATTCTTTTGTGCGTTCGCATCGTTTATAAATGAGGCCCCAGGTCCAAGTCACACCGGCCTTCTCCTTTAAGAGAAAAGTTAAGAAAATGTCATATTCACATGTTTTTTTTTTTTACTTTCTTCTTATGTTTTGTCCCAAGAAAAAAAATAAGAAAAATTGATATTCTCGAAAACATAGTTCTTAAAAATCTTCATTTTTTTCCTTAACTTTAAAGACAACCCTACACCATTCTTTACACAGCCACAGTAAAAAAGATAAGCAACACATTTCTTTAAAAGCTAAATCAGAAAAAAAATGTTTTCATCATTTCAGGTTGTCAATCATTTAAATTTAACATTTAAAAGGCTTAAATTGCATTTTGGATGTACTGATCATTTGTTAATTACTGTATAAGTAGATCAAGTAGACAGGGTTTATTTACGTTCATCATTTAACTGATTCCTGAAAGTATTGGAAATGTTCATTTCAGATTTCAGTTCATTTCAGATAGGGGGTATTTTGGGCATGTTAGCTGAGTGGTCAGGGATGTTTCTAATGCACTATGCAGAAGAGTGAGACAGTTCATACAGTTACAGAGCTTACAGAGCTTCAGAATGCATTAGAACCTGAGAAGTTCTTAAGTGAGAAGAACAAAGAAGAGACTACAATGATCTTAAGAAAATGTTAGGGAATTCCACCTGAGATGATTCTTATCCTATATTCCTATTGTTTTTCTTACGAATCTTATTAAAGGGATAGTTCAGTTTTTAACACATTGAGCCCCTTTCACAGGCTGTCTAAAATGCAATAAAGTGGTTGACATCGAAATTTTGACGATTGCTTCTATCTCGGCTATTTGGGAAATGTAGAATCGCCTCTGCTTCCCTTCAAAATGGCTATCAATGGGCATGTGTTGTTTCTATCCTTAAAACACTGGTTTTAAAAAAGTGCTACTCACCAAGTGGTTAGTGGTGCTCAATGATGTTCCAAAACATGTATCGTAGCGAAATAAAGCTTCTGTCATGTTTTATTTGGCACTTTGTTTATTTGAAGGAGCAAATAGATCCCTTTGGGACTTACAAAATGGCAAATAAAACATGACAGAAACTGTTTTTTTTGCTACGATACTTGGGTTGGAACATCAACAAACGCCACTAATCACTCCATGAGTAGCACTTTTTTAAAACCAGTCTTCAAAGGATAGAAACAACACATGCCCATTGCTAGCCATTTTAAAGGCAGGCAGAAGCGATTCTATATTTCCCAAATAGCCGAGACAGGACCGATCATCAAGATTTTGGTGTCAACCACTTTATTTCATTGTAGACAACCTGTGGAAGGGGCTCAATGTGTTAAAAACCGAACTATCCCTTTAAGTTCATTCTTAAGATTTGTTTTGTGAATCCGGCCCCTGGTGCACAAATAAAGCAAAAAAACAAAAAGCATAACCTTGCTAAAAAATAAAACAGGATTCCTCAGCAGAGCCTCGTTACCATATACTGTATGGTTAAACCAGAGACGGCTGACCGTCATTGATCTGAAACAAATCTGACATTCAGTCATCAAGGTGGGTTTGACGGTGAATCTACTGGTTGGAAAGATTCTGGCCGTTAAACGCAACCAGTGGCTGCAACGGGCACGCTAGAAACCATCACGATGATGACAGAAAATGCGGTTTAGTGAATTGCAAATTCTCCCAAAACAAAACGAAATGCGGAACACATGCCAGTGTCCATACAGAAAGTTTTACACTGACCTGTATGAAAATGCCTGGAACAAACTCTCAAATATATGGGAACCTTGTCCAATTCGATGTCAGTCCGCCTTACCGCCGCAATCCATGCCATTTGCCGCCTCTTTGTTAATTCGGACATGTATTCCCCCTGCTTCTTCTTCCACGCAGGAAAAACATAAAAAGACAGACCGTTGTCTATCTTCTTGCCCTGCCTATCGTGAGATCGGACGTTGCATCCAACAACGCAACAGGTTCGTCCCATGACTATCAACAGCTTTAAACCGATAACAACAGACTTAAACTTGACTAAACTCGACTACACTTAGACGCGGTCACCAAATATGGCGGTTCGTTCCCATCAAGCACCGCGGTATATGTCGCACTCAAGCGGCTGAGGACGGCTGTAGCCGGCTGCAACCATCAACAAATTTTGCGTAAAAGGCCGTGCATGCTGGTTAGACGCGACGCTCAACATGTGTACGGCATAGACATATATACGTACATATACGTATATATGTCTATGGTCTACGGTGCTATGTGTTCAACATGGAAAAATATTGTGATTTCGTCACCAAAATGTGACCAAGCACGTCACTCAAAACTCGCGGGATCAAGACGTCTGCAGGGGGCAGTGGAGCAGCTTCCTGCGCACCAGACAAAAACAGGTCTCCACCATAAGACAGTGTAGTTGGAGTAGTAAAGAAGATACACTAGGCTTAGGACACACTTTCACGTCATTGGCAAGCATGCCACTGGACATTGTCTGAATTGGAGGGAAATGGAGACAGTTAATCGTGTTCTTTTAAGATGCCCTGCGTACAGTATACAAAGGAATATTCTGCTAGAGGAGATCCGAGAACTGGGGGAGACCAGGCTCACATTTGAGGGACGTTACGAATGAGTTAGGCTACTAGCAATCTCTGTGTTTTGAAGCCGTTTTGCATATGTAGTATGTCGCATGTATCCTTATGTATATTTTTGGTATTCCTGTACGGTTTTACGTGTCTGTACTTCTGAGTGAAAGTGAAGTATTGAAGTTAAAAAACAGTAAAGCATTTTCATTGGAAAACTTCCGAACAGTTTTAGTCTTGTTCCGCCTGCTGGTAAGGTAGGCTAGTAGGAGGGCAGCAAGACATATCAAGAGCAGCAAGACGTGGGTCATCACATTTCCCTGAAACAAAAGCAACACATGCCATTTTAAAAAGGGTTAGGCTACTGATAACAAATTAGGTTCATCATTAGATCTAATGTTACCTTGGTAAAAGGCGTGCAAAAGGTCGCCCCATATTTTACCCAATAAGGTCCATGTTAATTTTCATATCTGCGATAAACGAGCGAAAAAGTTATTAGAAAAAATGAATGGTGGGACTTTAGAATCCCACGAGAATTCTATTTCCCATTGTTCTCTCCCTGGCAACCTACTAATTTCTGTAAACAGTGCACAGTCCTTGAACGATGTAACCTTAGAATTCCATGGGTTTCTGTTGTAGGCTTTTGCGTGGTTTAACCTCCTTTAGAATAACTTATCATGTCGAGTTTAGATCTTAATTATTGCATGCAAAGCAATACTCTGTATTGTTATCCGGTAGCTTTTTATTATTATTATTCCAGTTTTTTTCCGCGCGCAATAACTAACCAATGGGTTAAAACTTAATTCAACCTTCATTTCGTAGGTCTCAAAATTTCTAGGTGTGCTATATATCTTTTTACGTTTCTACTGTTTGTAAAAACGAGCGAAAAAGTCTACTGAAAAATGAATGGTGGAACTATAGAATCCACGAGAATTCTATTTCCGATTGTTCTCTCCCTGGCAACCTACTGTAAACATTACACAGTCCTTGAATATACAGTCTATGCCTTGAACGGATTTCCTATTGTTGTCTCCTAACTACCTTCTGCTTTCTGTAAACATTCCACAGTCCCTAAAATTCCATTTCCCTTTGTTCCCTGAACTCTTTGATAATTATCGACTGTATTACACATTTGGCAAATTTATTAAACTTTAAACCATTATTGACTTTAAATCCTATTATTAACTAATAACTATTATGAACTGTATATCCTATTATTAACTTCTATTATCAGCCTCTTCTCTTTCTCTCTCTTTCTCTCTATCTTTCTTTCTTCTCTTTCTTTTTTTTTCTCTCTCTCTCTCTCTCTTTCTTTTTCTCTCTCTCCCCTCTCTTTCTTTTTTCTCTTGCTCTCTCTCTTTCTTCTCTTTCTCTCTCCCTTCTCTTTCTTTCTTGCTCTCTCTTTCTTCTCTTTCTCTCTCTTACTTCCTTTCTTCTCTTTCTCTCTCCTTTCTTTCTTTCTTTCTTCTCTTTTTCTCTCTTTCTTTCTGTCCTCTCTTTCTCCCTCTTTTTCTTTCTTTCTTCTCTTTCTCTCTCTATTTCTCTCTATATTTCTTTCTTCTCTTTCTTTTTTGCATGCACTGTGTAATTCCTGGGAATTACAATTCTAGTTTAATATGCTGTCGCAATAACATTGTATTACATAGCTGCAAGTAGCTTAGCCGAAGTTACGTTTCAGGTAAGGTTGAACCAGCATCTTGTTTTACAGTTACTGTGTTTACACACCCGGAATGGCAGGATATCTGAAAATGTATTTCTTTTACTGGGGCCTCATTTATAAAACTTTTTGGGAGATTCCACTCTGAAAGATTTAATGCACAAAAAGTCAGAATTTGCGTACACAAAAAAACAAAACTGATTTATAAAACCATGCGGCGCAAACATGTACGCACTTTTCTCGTTATAAATACGGACTTGCGTTACCAATACGTTGTGCACAAGCCTCATTCTCCTCCAAAGGTCGTCCCATATTTTACCCAATAAGGTCCATGTTAATCACTCAATGAATATGCTAACTTCTTAAGGTGCATTTGATAGCCAATCATGACGGAAGGCTAAATGTGCAAACAAAACACGATTCAAGAAATGCGAGACCAACCTCCTAACAGACGTTTGAAGGCCATAAAGAAAGGAATATCAAATCGAAATAACCAAAGTGAGTGGCAGCGTACAACTATCAACAAAGTAAGTTCAGCGCCAAGAACCAAGTACACTGACTATGAATATATAATATGTTGCATATTTCTCTTATTAATGTATAGGCATGTTACGAATACATTAGCCTACATTTTAAAGTGCTCACATGCAGCCTATACGCTGTGCACCCAGCTACTTTATCAATGTGATGTTTTACCATTGGAGGTCACTAAAACAGTCTAGAACAGAGTCCTATAGGGTGCTAGTCAAGAAAACTCTGTGGGAGCGTTATGCAAGATTACACGTGTGGTCAAAAGATTGTGGAAACGTGGGAACTTTTTTGCGCATGGAAAATGTTTGTAAATTCCAACTTTTGCAAGAAATGTTGCGACCGCAAATTTCACCCTGCTTCACGCAACTTTTTCTTGCGTAAAGGGCTCTATAAATGTGGCCCCTGGGGACTCTGCGGACTTTGCGAAGATTCCATTCTAAAATATTTTGTGCGCAAAAAGTCAAAATACGCAAAATACGCAAAAAAAAAACAGATTTATAAAACTTTGCGGCGCAAACATGTACACACTTTTCTCGTAATAAATACGGACTTGCGTTACCTTATACATTGTGCACGAGCCTTATTCTCCGCCCAAGGTCGTCCCATATTTTACCCAATAAGGTCCATGTTAATCACTCAATGATTATGGTAACTTCTAAAGGTGCCTTCGATAGCCAGTCATGACACGTTAAATGTGAAAACAACACGATTCAGGAAATGTGAGACCAACCTCCTAACTGAGGTAGAACATCTTCACTAAATCTTGTTTGAAGGCCATAAAAAAGGAATATCAAATCGAAACTAGACTGCATTTTCTCGGCAGAAACTGCAAAAGTGGACTTGCCACCAACACCGCCCAACCCCCCCGCCACACACCCACCGGCCAACCCCATACACACACATGCACACACACACAAGCATTTTCCCCATTCTTTCTAATGGAGAACCCCCCCCCCCACCCCCCCCCCCCCC